>JADRCD010208823.1:0-45915 GCA_019843815.1 Montemys delectorum
AAAAAAAAAAACTAAGTAGATGGTCATTGTAGTAAAATTTCTCCTACCTTTTGTTTTAGCAACATCTTTCAATTTAAGAATATAAAGAAGTTTTTTTTTAGACTATCCAGGACTTGCTGAGGTGGGAGTACTAGGTTCCGGTGAAGCCAAGCAGTCGTGGTTTCTGTTGGAAATGCCATGCTGTGTAGGACTATGTATGATGTGGTATTTTTCCCATTTTCCATCTGTGTCTCCATTGGCTTTAAAAAGGGCCTCTCTTCTTACTGAGACATGAACACAGCAGTTGGACTCCATATTCCTGTCATCAGGGTCCCCGTGCATATTCTCCAAAGAGGGAAAAAGGGAAAGAGGGAAAGAGGGAAAGAGGGAAATCAGAAGCAGAGTGTAGAAGTCATTAGGAATTTGTGAAGGTCCCAGTGATCCCTACAGAAATAAATATTTGAGAAATAGCTTTGAACTTTAGCACCCAACAGCTTTTTAATGTTCTGTGCAATGATAAAATAAAGTCTCCACTTCTATAAAAAAAAAAAAAAAGGTTTTTTTTTAAAAAACGTTTTCTCCAGATGGCAAATTAGTTACAGTGTATTCACAGTATCAATAGAAAGTTTTAAATATTTGGGTGAATTTTTATTGTGTGGTGCACCTATGCATTCATTTATTTTATTTTACCTCTACCATGTGTGCTACTTTCTTTGATATTTCAGGTAATTTGACTCACCCAATCTTCTGATTGAAGGGAATTTAGGAGCATTACAGTAGGAAAAAGATGAAAGTGTTCAATTAGTACTATCAGTTTCAGAGTTCTAGCTGATATGATAGACTACTTCTAAAATCTGTGGCTAGTTCTCATTAATATTTCTTAGCATAGCCTGGAAAGATGAACTTTTATAATGTTCAGTGTGACTTTTTTCTCTATACAAAATGAGCTTTTAAAATTATAGCCATTGTTAAAAATAAGCTTAATATATATGGCATTTCTTCAGGTTACATGAACTTAAAAATTAACTGCTGAAAAAGAAATATTTCTGCTTACTTCACATTTCTATTTAATCAGATTCATTCAGTCACCACAGCTATTTGATTGCAATCTTAATGCTCAAAATGAGAGTCATTAAATTCTTTGCTTTCCCAAATAAAAGGGAACATCATAGGTTTAATATTGAAAAGGGAATTCTAATTCTTGGATACTTTATTTGTATGTCTTCAACATTTGTGAATTAAAAGCACAGGATCACACATACATATATACACATATACATATATATACATATACACATAAACACATATATACATATATGAATATATGCACGTATTCATATATGAATATATGCACATATACATATATACAGATACACATATACACGCATACACATACACACATATACATGTACATATGTACATGTTTACAAATATACATATTATAACATGTATATGAAGAATATACAGTATGCCTTTATTTAATTTTTGATACTTGGTAAATTTTACTGTTATTGAAGTATTAATTTTTTTATTAGATATTTTCTTTATTTACATGTAAATTTCTCCTTTCCCAGTTTCCCATCCAAAAAACAAAGAAACAAACAAAAAAAACAAGAACAAACCCCTGTTGCCTCCCCACTCCCCATACCTGCCACCCTACCTTCTCCCACTTATTGGCCCTGGCATTCCCCTACACTGGGGCACAGAACCTTCACAAGGCCAAGGGCCTCTCCTCCCACTGATGATCAACTTTGCAATCCTCTACTACACACATTCTGCCAGAACAATCAGTCCCACCATGTATAGTCCTTGGTTGGTGGTTGAGTCCCTGGGAGCTCTGAGGGTACTAGTTAGTTCATATTGTTGTTCATCCTAAGGGGCTGCAAACCCTTCAGCTCCTTGGGTCCTTTCTCTAACTCCTTCCTTGGGGATCCTGTACTCAGTTCAATGGATGGCTGTGAGCCTCTACATCTGTAATAGTCAGGTACTGTCAGAGCCTCTCAGGAGATAACTATAAGTATTAATTTTAGTAGAAAATTCTATTGGGTACTTAGAATAAAGCTTGACACATGGTGTATGCTCATGAATATTTTGTATATTGAATAAATTGTATTATGCCTCTTGTACTTCACAGCTTTCTGGTTGACAGTGCTTCACATATGGATCCAGTGTAATGGATAGTAAAATGTCTATATTGCATACAGTTGCACAAAAACAAAATTATACATTAAGTAATGTTCCATGCATAAATAAAATCCATAAATATATCAAATGGACACATTATGCTATCTTGCATTCAAAACTAAATATTTGTACTTCGAAGGCCTCTTTACTATTGGTTCTATATACATTTTCTCTAATAAATCTATGGTCACGGACAGATAATTTTAATTCAGTTGTACAACAACATGCTGGAAATTTTATTAACAGTTCTGCTTTTAGTAACATATACCTAAGTATTTTCTTCTTCTTTATCTTTAGAAAGGTAAATTTGAATTTGCCACATATTCACTTGTGGCTACATGTTATAGTAAAATTTTTCAATAAGCTTATGTCCATTGAAATCTGCCTATATTCATATTTAACCAGAGTATATTAACACACATTGCTTTTAGTTATCTAGCAGAAAAACTATGACATATTAGCTGTTTAATTTATTTTTCTACAATTTTAAAGTTGTCTAATTCCATGCATTTGTGTTACATAGTTTGTTGAATATGAACACAATCTTTGCATATTGCTTATTTTTAATTTGTTATATAGACACTTGCTATTATATATAATTTGTTATATACATATAATCATTTTATCACATGAATTATAAATGTTTTCAAAACTGATAATGTGTTTTATAGTATTCTATAAAGCATTCATAAATGATTATTAACTAACTCATAATCATATGTCAATATTTTCATATGTGTTATCCTAAATTTTTTTCCACATTTTGGAAAAAAAATTTTCTAAGTGCAAAATTTTATTCTTGCTGACACTATTCTTGTTACTGTATCAGGAAATAGTAGCCAAGGAACCTCTAGATAGCTCATAATAGTTTAGGAAGCAGTTGTAGGCTTGGAGTAGGAAACAACAGTAAATAGGAGTATGGACAGTCCTTTTAGGACATGTATGAACTCCTGGGGAAGTGCTCCTATTTATGGTGAGTTCATCTCTGTCAGTAATGAATGAATCACTCTACTTTTTCCATGCTCTTTGACTTATGCTCTATCTCCACACTCAGCTGCTATTATTGTTTTGCTTACAAAGGAAACACTATATTAGCATCACAGTATACCATGTAGAACTTTGTAAAATCAATTTCTAAAATGGCAGAAGAGCACATATGGAAGAAAGATGGCAGTTTTCCATACATAGTACTCTGACTCCAAGTGTCCATTGTGGCATGAATGGCTCCCAACACAAATAAATTAACAAAATGCCATTTTAACAAAAGTAATTAGAAAATATTGACAATGATCAATGGCATGTATTCTGAAAGCTTCAGTGTACCATCTCTATTAAAATAATTTACCGATTCTTAAATAACTATCGACATAATAAATTTGAACTTTCTAGTAATCAACAGTATTGACCTCTTTTATGTAAATAATTAGAATATTGTGTGGATTGTAAAGTTACTAAAGTTAGAAGACCCTAAATCATCACTTCTACTCCATTAAAACTACATGACTGGCTGTTGATGTAAAATTAAAAATTTGTCTTACTTTCTTATCTAAATAACCTCTTCAGAGACTACTTAGACTGCTGGGTTACTGCAGAACAGAATGTTATACTATACACTCATTTATCCCAGATAGCTGACTAGATATTTACCATGAATCAAAAGACATTCCAGTTACAGATGCTACACAGTAGGAAAGTAAAATTAAATAAGGAATAAAATAAAGATTCAGAGATATCTGACCCATTATAGCCACACTATAAATTAAATTATCTAATGAGTACATGGATACCATATATGATTTATATATGTATATATAGTATTATATATTTATAGAAATATACATATGTATATATATATAAAAACTGAGACTATATTATAGTAATATTTTATGAGCATGAAAACAAAGAGGAGTTGATAACTATTGTTGCTTAATACCTAAAGCCAGGTCTTTAAAGCTGATTGAATGAATTTGATTCTGTAAATGCCCTCTGAGATAACATTTCTATAGAAAAAAATTCTGGAGTGAAAAGGTAGGTAGGGAAATAAATGGTGAACAAGGGAAAAACATTAACTTAATAAAGGTGAGAATCGAGAAAGTCAGAAAAAGGCACTATGGGAGAAGTGTATCAGGCATTTTTATGGAGACGCATGGTCCAGAACTATAGAGCACATGGTGCTACCGTTAGAATAGGTGAAAGTACAACTGCCAAGCCATAACATTACTGAGAATTGGACTGCGTTGGGATTATGAGACAAAACTTATCACAACTAGAGAAAGTAAGATGCTATCCTTCCTTACCCTTGTTAATACAGAATTAAGCTGTTCTCATAATTGCTCAGACCAAGGTTATCAATAGTATTAACGCCGCTGACACCACCAATATCCTCCCATTCTCTTAGAGAATATAAATTATTAAGCAGAAAACATATCAAAGGACATGAGTTTGAATGCAATAAATCTTTAGGGAAGAGAAAACTTTGGGAAGAATGTACCATAAACTAAGAAAATAAAGCATAGGAAAAATCCCTCCTTAATATAGCTGTTCTATTAGTGTGATTCTGTGTTCCTGGAGCAATTCTTCCAATTGTAACCTAAACAAAATATCCAAAACTGTTTGTCTTCAGATAACAATAGTACAAATAACTTGCTTTTCACCACTTTCATAAAGAAGAATAAATTGAATAGTGTAGGGAACAGATAGTATTTGCCTTTTAAGATAATTTCAATTTGTGCATTCATTATTACATGTAAATCAAACCTTTGTAAATTTAAGATATATGTGGACATTCTATTTTATATACATTATCAAAGCCAAATCCAATGTCTTTTGCTCTCAGAAATTGCTGTACTTATGGGTTAACATTAGTTTCGTGCTTTTAAAAAATATTATCTCCTAATGCATATTCTGAGTAATGGTTAAGTTCAACACAGTACCCCATTAGGAAAGGAAAGAATCACTTATGACCTTTGCATAGATATTAGTTGAATTAATAAAAAATATAAAAACTCAAATGTGGAGTCTGAACAATAATAGTGCTCAAATTTTATTTGAGACATCTGCATTTTCTTACACATGTACAATGGCCTGGAAGTACAATAATTTAGAAGTAAATTTTAAATTGATAATAATTTATAATTGCTATTATTCACTGAGATATTTGGTTTTAGAACCAAATATAGTGGTTTTAGAAATAGATTACATGATAATATTTATATTATCTTCCATTTAATAAGGTGCTGACATTTGATTTATTGCTTCTTTTGACTTAAGATATAATTCTGTTCTTTCAATTATTCAACTTGTGTGGGTATATGTATGTATTCTGTAATTTCATCCAGGTTCACATGTGTATGTGTATGTAGGTGAACATGGACATATAGTTGTGCATGGATATAAATAAGAAAAATTTGGAAACAGTTTTTAAGTGTCTGTCTATTCATTTCTTTTTGAGTTTACTAGGTTCGTTGTTAATTGTTTGTTTATTTCTTTGTTTAATTTATTTCTTAGTTTGAGACAGGGCATTTCACTGATGAAATTCCCCAAGTAGTCTAAACTGACTGGCCAGTGAACTTCAAATTTTTGCTTGGATGACCAATTGTTATGTTTATCCTAGAGAAGATTGTTAATTGTCTATATTTCTTTATGTGGGGTAAATGTCTCATGGGCTTTTCCCTGTCCACTTTAGCATGCTTACTGATATTTCAGTGATTAGCTCATGTTTAGATAGTCATGCTGGCAAGATTTTATGAGCATAGCTTCTGACATTTCTAGGAAAAACCTCAGTTTAATTTCTCTGATCCTAAAACTCTTGTAGTCATTCTGCCCCCTATGATGTCAGTAACACTGAATAGTTAGCTAGTATTCTAAAGCGGGTATATTGTCTTTTTTGTTGAATGAGTGTTAATTCAGATTAGAGAATCTCTTGCTACTACCAAGTTATGCAGTTGACTGTTGCTTCCTGAGGTAAATTATTGTTCCTTGCTGGTTATTGATTTGGTTCATTGGTGTAATAGCTAGGTCAGGCTGATTTTTGACTCCCTCTTTTAGAAGCTTGTATGGTACATTCTGGTACAAGAACAGCTAGTGTTCAGGGAGAAGACTTAAGGTCATTTCCAGCTTTGAGTTCCTTGGGCCGAGGTTCTGAAACATCAATGTTTAACACATGTGGCAATAGGCTGTAAAAATCATTATTTCTTTAAAGTGCTGGGAAATTTACTTCTCTTGCATTAAACCTGGGGTCCATCCTCAGCACTAAGACAAATATAATTGTAAAAGGCTAACACTTTCAAATGGACTATGCATTTTGCTCTTTCATTGTTTCTTTTGTATGTGTATCTCTGGATAGGGATGGTGCATGCAAGTATACATATGTGTTGTTGCAAGCATGTGGGTGCATGTAGGTTCATGTGTATACAGGTAAGCATGAATATATCTTCAAGTACATATAGAGGTTAAAAAAATATCTGGTTTTTCCCAACTTGTTTTACATATGTTACCTTCTGAGGAAGGCTTTCTCTGACACCTAAAGTAGCTATTTTTTTTTTCCAGCTTACCCTGAGAGGCATGGTCCACAACCAAAAGCCTGTGATTACTACTAGTGTGCATTCATGTTTATCAAACATTTATGTGGAGTCTGGGATTCCTCGTGCTGTCATTGAGCTTACAAGTGCTGTATCCAGTGAGGATCTTCCTAGCCCTCAGATTCTATTTCTTTTCTTTCTTTTTTTAATTAGATGTTTTCTTTATTTATAATATCTCCTTCCCCAGGTTCCCCTCCAAAAGAAAAAATAAAAATAAAATAAAATATAAAATAAAAAACAAAAAACAAAAACTAAAACAATCTCCTGTTCCCCTCCCTTTTCCCCTCCCCTGCTCACCACCCCACCCTCTCCCACTTCCTGGCCCTGGCATTCCCCTACACTGGGGCATAGAACCTTCACAGGGCCAAGGTCCTCTCCTCCCACTGATGACCAACTGAGTACAGGGTCTCCAATGAAGGAGTTAGAGAAAGGACCCAAGGAGGTGAAGGGTTTGCAGCCCCTTAGCACAAACAACAAAATGAACTAACTAGTACCCTTAGAGCTCCCAGAGGTTAAAACTCCAACCAAAGAGTACACATGGGGGGACTCATGGCTCCAGCAGCATGTGTATAGTAGATTCTATTTCTTACTTGCATGGAATGACATGTCTTTAAATTATTCTTAGGCTCTTTTGCCACCTGCAGCTCATGAAATTAGATATCTCATCAGTACCTACTGTTTCTAAATTGCCGACTTTTCTTCTTACTAACTTCTAATGTCTAAATTCCAGCTCTTTCAGGATTTGTCCTGATTTCTTACATTTTATACATTTCAAATTTCAGACTTTAGAAAAATAAAACTGAACTTCAGGAATTTAAATATTTCTACTAATCAAAGCCTTAAGATGGACAAGCTGGCAAAGGTTTAATGTGATTATCTAGAAAGAATCTCTATAAGGACATAAAATGTTACTTTATTTATCATGGCAATGTTTCTTAATATTTAATATTCAATTAAAATTTGTTGCATTTGTCATTTCTCTGATATACATATGAAAAAAGGAAAATTATAATAAAACCTTTAAGACCATATTATTTTAAAACAATTATGTATTGGGCTGGTGAGACATGTCAGCAGTTAAGAACATTGGTTTCTCTTCCAGACATCCTGAGTTCAATTCCCAGAAATGACATGGTGGCTCACAAGCTTCTATAAAGGATCTGGTACCCTTTTTTGTCATGGAGAAAGAGCAGCTTATATTAAGTATGTGTATATTTACATATGTGTTAATAATATAAAATGAAGCATAAATTGGCAAAGTTACAATGTCTCACTACAATAATCACAAACACGAAATGTTTTCATAATGTAACTCAAAACTACTTTGCTTGTAAAAGTGTCTCTTCTCATGAAGAGAAAGTCCATAATATATTTTAGATACAATGTTTAATTGTAAAGTTATAAATGTTTACTTTATTGTTCTTTATATGCATTTGAGTAGAAGTGGATTGTTTTTCTTCCTTTTTTTACAAAATGTGAAGCAAGCATTAGGATGCACAAATGAAATATTTTAGTGTATAGTATATTCTCACAAGCTTAATTTCAAAGTCTATAAGCAATCATACAGGTTGATAGATTCTGCAATTACTTCATAGAACATAAAATTCAAAGGGATTATGATGATTGTTCTGTTTCATAATTGACTTCAATATATAAAAACATAGTGAGTGAACTAACAAATTGTTTTTAAGTAGTATCCAAATAAGAAAATTATAGAATATGAGTATAAGAATAAATGAGTTTATATGGTTGACTTCAAGAGTAATGAAATCCAAAATGAAATCAAATAATCTTTTCAACTATTAAACAGTAAACTATTAAAGAGTAAAAAGAATAAAATAAATATGGACAGTTGTGGAGATCTGTATTCTCACATTTCTCATTCAGGTATTTTTGACATTTGAGAAAAATGAGTAGAAATATCCTGTAAGTTATTTGTCTGGCATCTTGTGCAAATAAAATTGTAATATATATGTGAACAAATTTTCTTTTATATTAGAAAACGTAGAAATATGCTTTCAAATCTATCCCTTAGTCTAAGGTTGGGTGATCCAATTACAATGATTTGTTTATATAAAATTTAAATTAGAAATAATAAGGTTTCTGCTAGGAAAAATGTTGTGAATCTCAAATGAGATAGTGAGAGCAGTGGGAGATTAATATGATAAAAATACATTGTACATAACTATTACAAAATTAATCAAAACAACATATTAAATTATTTTAGTGATGCATAATACCAAAAAGTATACATACTGGTAAGGTACCCTGCAAAATAGTGAATGAAACAAGACTAAATCTCTCCCATCACTTATGACTTCTTTAGCTTAATTCTTGCCACATCCTTTTTTTCTCTAGTTTGGGAATATATAGTATATTACTAACACCAATAAAGCTGTAATTTCTTGCTAGTATCTAATGCGAAAACGAAGCAGATGGAGCACAAAGTCGACAAAAGTACCAATTACTTTTGTTTGACAACTACTCCTGGTCATATGGTCTTCCACTAAGTGTGGTTAGCACATCTACTGATTTAAAACAAACAAACAAACCACAATAAAAACGAACAAACCAACAAACCAACAACTCTGTTTGCCAGAAAGTATCAAGTGCCAATTGCTTAAATAGCTCCCTTGTAAATGGTGGGACCTCATCTCTACATCTTCGTCTTAGTGCTATAGCTCTGTCTGGGCTTTTACATGCTTTGTCTTTTATTTTTGATATTATGGTACAATTTCCGTCTCTCTTCTTTCCCCAAGCTCTAAATATATTTTCAGGGCTTATCACTTTTTTGATAAGCAGTTGAGGTGTGTGTGTGTGTGTGTGTGTGTGTGTGTTTGTATGTGCAAAAATGAGAAGTGTAAGGTAGTCTATAGCTGGAGTTATACTCAGTTGTTAACTGCCAAATGAATTCTGAAAAGTGAATTTATGTGTTCTGAAAGAGAAGAATATATGCTCTTGCCTGGTGAATGCTCTCTCCTTTCCCTGTTAAATCTTTTCTTCCTTTTGGAGGACTATTAAGAAGACATAAGATTATATTGTTATATGACTATTCTTCATGCCATAGGAGAGAAATACTATTTCAGGAAAAAAACATATGTAAACATAATTCAGTAACAATGTCACTTCTAAGACACCAGAGTCATAGGACAATATACAATTTGTATTGACAAAGGTGTTTTCCTTGGTTATCTCCTAACACAATGAGGCTATGATGGCTTATTAAGTAACTGGGATAATAGCCACATGAGAAATAATTTTGGTACAGACAAATGTGTTATAGCAATAGGTTTCAAGATTAAAACACAGATTTAAAAAATTAGAAAAATATGGGTCTCTGAATTGTATCTTGTGTATTCCAAGCATTTGACATATGGTTAAAATAATATTTGAATCAAAGCACAGATATTAAACATAACTAATTTTTCACATTTCTAATCAATAAAAAATAGTGTATTTCTGATTGCTGCAATATGAGACAAGGTACATAAGAGGAGATGTAAAGGGTAAACAAAAATAAAGTGAAGAATTGAGTTATCACAGAAAGCTTAAAGTTAACAATATTTAGATGAGGAGCATAAGGATATTTAAAGATATAAAGGGTAATAAAATATAGGCATAAATAAGTAATATTAACTCCAAATGCTAATCAAGACTGGCATATATTGTACTATTGAGGATTTTATTATAAATATAAATGAGAAATGAATACACATGCACATTTTAATCAAGTAACTGAGCAAAGAATACTGCATACAGTAAAAACAAAAATACTTAAAATATATTATATTGGAAGATATATTTTAGGAAGCTAAGAAATAACATAAATATGTAACCAAAGTATACAACAGAAGTAGAGAACCATTTTAGGACACATATGTACATGAATGCAAATATATACACATACACAAACATATACAAATGTCCACACTCTCACACATGTCACCTCTACAGACACATACCTATACATGCACACATAAAAGCACACACACAAACACACATACACATAAACTCACTACATATACAGAAAGACACATGTATTTGCTTACACACAACATAAAAATGCACACAAGTACATATACACAGATGAACACACACATATATACATGTACATTTTCATGCATACAATCACATATATCCAGACACAAACACACACATATAGTAACACACATGCACACACACATGCACATATAGGCATACACACATATTCAAACTCATACACATAACCACAAGCACTTATGCACACATAAAAATGCACAAATATATGGACAAATACATATGTGCACATACACATTCACACATAGACACATACATATACATGCATACTCATACATACATACACATCCACAACAAAATATGTAGTTATGCACAGATATATATATATATATATATATATATATATATATATATATATATATTCAAAGTGTGATGAGCAAATTCAAAGTCATGTTAGATTGACATTGTACATAGGATTTATAGCACTAACACTTCAGAATTACTTATTTAATAAAAGACCAAATGCATTTCCTGGCAGTTCTGAAAAGAGGAGCAAGTCTAGATATGTATAAACTAATGAATGGATGATGAAAATTTAGTTACATTATTGAATGTAATACCACCTAGCCAATAATAAAAATTAAATTCACAAGTAAATTGATATTAATTATAATTTTGAGTGACAAAACTAACATGCAGAAACATAAACATTATGTTTACTTTCATTTGTAGAATACCTTTATATTTTCATTTAGAATAAAATGGAAGATAGTTATGACTAGGGGTCATTGGCAGATCTTTCAAGTGACCAGAGATCCAAAACAATGCTATAACATTTTAAAGGAGGTTAAGGTAAAAGACAGGTTAATTTAGTGTAGGAGATGGAAAGGCAGAGTATGAAAACTAAGGAGAAGGATAGAACAGTAAAGACGTTTCATAAGGCCATCTGGAAACCTAGCTACTACTATAGAAGCTTTCACATGTTCAGGTGTACATGTATATGGAAGGAATTCATATTGAATCACCAAATGAAGAAAAAAGAAAACAACTGTAGTAAACAACACAGGTTAAGAAAAAGCCCAGTGCCAGGAATGAGTTATCCTTCAGTACTGTTTAACAGCAAGGTCACAAAGACCCAAAAAATTGTAGGCTAATGACATCCCTTGATGTCATTTTATCATCAAGTTATCATACAGAACTTGATGGTTCAAAACTAATGTTCAAAACAACATTTAGTAAAGATACAGAGCATGGAGGTATTAAATTGGTATTGACTTAAAAACTTCCTTCATACTGCATAATTTTCATACTGCTGAGATAGCCTATGTATGCTGCTGAAAGGAAAAACTATTCATAAATCTTATTCAGTTCAGAAACTTGAGCTAAGATTATTTCTGGCCAAACAAGACATTTGCACTGCTACAATAGTGGCATGAGAATAATGGGAGTGACCAACCACTTTATGATTGGATTTAAGTTAAAATCCACAGGATAAAAAAAAATCCCAGCACCAATTTCAGACCAAGAACTTGTGGCTACACAGGCCATAGACTATAAAAGAGAACCTATTATTACTCTCCTAAATGGATATGTTGCTAAACTGACTCCTACAGCCTGATCAATGCACCCATAAATTCATGTATCTCTGGCTTCTCACGCAAGAAGCTTTTAATTGCAGACGGTGTTTAACACTGGGACCCATAACTCTTTATGTTTCAAAGAAGGAGACTGATAAATAAATAGCTCCAAATTGACAAATATATCTCTACCTCCAAAATCTCAGGCATCATCACAGAACACCTATTAGAAATATTACATGAGCTAGGGCTCATGCTTGGATGACAATGTCTCCTGAGGAATCCACAAGAATGCTGTAAATGTGAATTCAGAGATTGTGATAGGATGCACAAGACATGGAAATGTTCAATCCAGACAAAATCTCGAAATAGAGAGGGAAAGTCCTGCACTTAGACAAGCTAGCTATTAGTAGGTGCTAAGAGAGTAGTGAGGTAGAGAGGCAGAGAGAGAGAGAGAGATTTATATAAGAATATTACTATTAATTAGTTTACAAACATGCAGTAGAAAGCCACACTTCTATAACTATAAGGAAAGCAGAATTTGGGGTTGATTATATGGAAAACCGCAAAAGATTCAGTTATGTGGAGAGGAAACCCATAGAGTCCCTGAGCAGTTGGAACAGTGGTGATCAAAACACATTATACAAGATAACTAATAATATAACTAATAAAATAGAAAAGTTAATTAAATAGAGAAAAACCTAGCCACTTAAATGTGTTCAGATATATGGGTTCCATGCTAAACAATGTTGATTGTATTTTACCGGACTGGGTGAAATCGACTAAAAAATCATGCTAAAATTTTAAGATGGAATCTGTTTTGTCAGTGGAGACATGGAAGCTAGACTTACAAACCATGATAAATCAAGTAATAAAAACAAGAAATTAATTTTAAATAATGTATTTATAAGAAGTAAATGGTAACAGTATTAACCTAATGTACAACAAGAAAGACAATAAGTATAAGAAATAGATGACAATTCTTAAATGGTTGCATTAGAAAGCTCTGATATCAATGAGAATGTGAAAGATGAATTCTGAGATATTTGAAATTTAGCTGATTCATAACTCATCTAGAAATCCAGAGCTGAAGTTATTAGGTACAGAAAGTATTATTAAATTTAATTATAGTGATATTTAACAAAGGTAAACAGATGGAAGAAAGGACTCCTAAAGATTCACTGCTTTTAACCCTAGATGAGAACATTTCTTAGTCTTTGTTAGAGAACCTTGTCCTTGTAGTAACTGGCAGTTAGCATGAAGATACTTGACTGATCAACATGCACTGAATAAATTGGGTATAGAACAGACAACCTAAGTGTGACATACACAACACCTCTTCATACACAAGCTCACAGATAAATGAAGAGGAAAAATTGTAAGACCCTGAGGTGGTTGATGTCATTAAACTTAAAAATGGAGTACAGAACTGAATAAAGAATTCACAACTGAGGAATCGCAAAAGGCAGTGAAGCACATAAAAAAAAAAAATGTTCAACATCCTTAGTCATCAGGGAAATGCAAATCAAAGCAAACCTGAGATTCCACCTCACACCAGTCCGAATGGCTAAGATCAAAATAAATAAACAAATCACCATTTCAACAACCAGAAAAAAGAAAAGAAAAGAAAATATCATCCAGAGTGAGGTAACCCAGGCATAAATAAACACACATGGTTTGCACTCACTGATAAGTGGATAACTAGCTCAAAAGCTTGGAATACCCAAGATATAATTCACAGACCACATGAAGCTCAAGAAGAGAGAAGAACAAAGTGTGGATGCTCTGGTCCTTCTTAGAAGTAGGGACAAAATACTCACAGGAAGAAATACAGAGACAAAATGTGGAGGAGAGACAGAAGGAAAGGCCATCCAGAGACTGCTCTACCTGGGAATCCATCCCATATAGTCACCATACCCAGACACTATTGTGTCTGCTAACAAGTGCATGCTAACTGGAGCCTGACATAGCTGTCTCCTGACAAACAAAGAGGTGGATGCTTATAGTCTACCACTGGACTGAGCTCAGGGTCTCCAATGGAAGAGTTAGAGAAAAGACTGAAAGAGCTGAAGGGGTTTTCAACCCACAGGAAGAACAAAGATATCAATCAACTAGACCTCCCCCCCACCCCCGCAAAGCTCCCAGGGAGTAAACCACCAACCAAAGAGTACACATGGAGGGACTCATGTCTCCAGCCACATATGTAGCAGAAGATGCTTTACTGGGCATCAATTGGAGGAGAGGCTCTTGGTCCTGTGAAGGCTCTATGTTCCAGAGTAGGCAGGAAGACAGGCAGGAAGACAGGAGTGGGCAGATGAGTGGAGGAACACCCTAATACAAGCAGGGAGAGGGGAGATGGTATAGGGGGTTTTAGGGGGAAACCAGGAAAAGGGATAACATTTGAAATGTAAACAAAGAAAATATCCAATAAAAATTATGTTAAAAAAAAATGAAATGGTGTTCTCCTGAATATCAAGGACAATGTACATGCGAACTCACATAATTTTAGCACCATGCAAAAGGCCAAACAAACTCTAACTAGACTACATACATTCCAGGGTAGAGGTAGATAGGTGAGCAAACAAACCCTTCATTAACTGTCAGTGGCTGTAAGAAAGAGAGAGTCCATTTTCTTTAAATATATTATACGAGGGAAATGAATTGTCACGAGAATAGGCCTCAGACCCAAGAAAAATTGAGCAACATAAACTGTACTAGAATAGGAAAAAATAAATAACCATGGCATTTTCTATTTAGGGTAGGAAATGAAAAGTGAAGCTCATTTACATAGTGTTAATACTTGATGTGGGGTAATGAAAATGTACAAAAATTTTTTTTAAAAGCTATTTTTTAAAGAAAAGAAAGTGGTATGTAGAAAAAGATGTAGAAGTTTGATTCACTACCGATCTATGTTGAAGATCTCTCTAGGAGAGAAAGTACTTGCTAAATGCGCCGTGAATGGTAGAGGAATATAAATACAGTAGGATGAAAATAGAAGGAAGTATCATCGTAGCAAATACAGTAAAGATCATCATGTCTAGTTTGTTTGGTTTTGTTATCGCTGTTGAGAAAGGTTGTCCCAACCTAGCCCTGGCTGTCTTGTATCTCTTTATGTAGACTAAGATGTCCTGGAAGACATAAAGATCTACCCTCCTCTGCTCCTGTATATTGGAATTAAAGATTTCAGCTCTAGATCTTTCTGTGTTCTGAATGTGTAGGTCAGTATGAATTTGAGATGCTATTATGTCAGATAATTTTAAATATACTTCAGAAAAGAAATAGAGACCAGGGGATTCAGATTTAAAGATGCCCTTTCTTTAACTGTCTCATTAACTTACACTGTATCTTTGTTATTAGTTTAATTACTGCGCCAAGTCAGCTGGCCCTTGTCATCAGTCATGGTTATTTTCCTCCCTGGCAGAAATAACACCCTCTCTCTGAATCATCAATCTTACCTTAGAGGAAAGCAACAGCAAGGAGACTATGTAAAACATCTGATTTCTCTTGCTTGCCCATGTCACAATTACACTTGCCATCACACAATCTAGAAAAGTCACAAGAAAAATTCTGACATAAGTACTTTCTAGAGAAGAATATCCTTTTTCTTTCAAAAGGAGAGTATTTAAGGAAAAAATATTTAGAAATGCCTGTCTTTTTACTCCATCACAGAAATTGCTATAAGTGTGAAATCTACAATTCCAGAAGGTGAAATGTATACTTTAAAAAATTAAGAGAATACAACAATATGGGGGTTTGGGGAGGGATAGGGACATCCTCTTGGAGATGTGGGAGGAGGAATGGGATAAGGAACTGGCAGAAGGCAGAATGAGAGGGAGATAATGAGTAGATCATAAAATAGATTAAAGATAAATTTAAAAATGGGAAAACATCACACTAAAATAAAGTTTGAGCTTATAGTGGATTTGTAGTGATTAACTATTCGTACAATATAACATTATCTAATCTGTGCATTATATATCTCTTTTTAAATAGTCTTAAAATGATGTCAATAAAATTTAAAATTATAAAAAAGCAAAACATATATATACATATATATGTATATATACACATATATATATGCTTTTCAAAAATTGATTTTATGAATACACCCCCAAACTTTATTGTGGAGGATTCCAGGTAATTAGAGTTCATTTCATCGAAGTGGGGGAAGTGGAGGGAGGTGTGGGTGTGTGTACGTTTATATGATGTGTGCTTAATTTTAAGTGAGCTTATAAATAATGTGCTATGTTTCATAAATTTTACAATTATTGTGAATAATTACTGAATTTTACAAGTATACTACAGTGTTTTGTGGTTACAAGTATACTACAGTCTAGATTTGGCTATATTAGAGAAATTCATAATGTAGATAATACAAATAACATTATCATTATTGAGACTGATGGTCTTCCTATGGGGTTGCCTCCTCCTCATTTCATTTTCCAAAAATGTTCTTGCCAGTATTTATTTAGCACACTAATAAAAATGTAGACTCAGACACTGGGCTGGGAACCTTACTTGGTACTTTGCTAACAGGATTTCATGACATAGAATATTTTGACATTTCTCTGTGATTCTGCTGAGTGGTTTATGTTTCCTTTCATAATAATAATTGTGCACTATTTCAAATGAGATGCAAACTAGAAGCTTCATGGTCACCCTACTGCCAGTTTTCCTCCTTGTATTTCTTTTTTTTTTTTTTTTTTTCATGAAAAGAGCAAAGAAAACACATTTACAGAAAGAATTGTACCTCACAACTATTTCAGGAAAAAATTGGATGAACCCAAGCAGACAGCATATTTGTATTTCTTTTAGAGTTTAAATGTATAAATTTAAACTAAATTAAATATTCTATCCATACATAAATATATCTATCTCAGCAGATCAAAACATTTCCAACTATGAACACTTAAAAAAGAACAGCATGTCTTCATGCTTAATTTTAAACATAAATTTATGTTGTAAAATATTTTTAGACTTACATATGGGTCAACCACCTAGAGCTCTCATGGACTAAACCACCAACCAGAGTACACAGGAGGAACCCATGGCTCCAGCTGCATATGTAGCAGAGGATGACCTTGTTTGGCATCAGTGTGAGGAGAGTCCCTTGGTCTTATGAAGGAGTGATGCCCCAGTGTAGGGGAATGCCAGGGCAGGAAGATGGAAACCGGTGGGTGGTTGAGGGAACACCCAAATAGAAGCAGAGGGTTAGAGGATGGGATAGGAGGTTTTAGGGAGGAACTAGGAAAGGGAATATCATTGGAAATGTAAATAAAGAAAATATCCAATTAACAAACAAAAAAACCAAAAGCAAGCAAGCAAACAAACAAAAAAGTCATATGTCATGTGTGTGTGTATTTTTTAGAAGAGCAAACACATGAGTATACCAAAGAATCCTTTCAATAGGTAGATTCACTGTACTAATAAATAAGTTAAAGAAAACCTGTAATTGGAATTAATTATCAATTTGACACAATCTTGAGTCTTCTGGGAGATATGCCTTTGAGTAAAACTGAGAGGATTATCTGATTATGTTAATTGGATTTGGAAAACCCAGAAGCTGTGGATGGAGTCATGTCCCGGGGAGAGTACTTGAACTGCAAATTAGAGAAATACTGTCTAGCTAGTACAACTTTGCTCCTCTCTACTCACTGATTAGTCTTTTCATTTAACTAGATGCTTCAGTGACTTTCAACTGGCTTGACTGGCTGCCATGACACAGACTTGCTCGTGTGACGAGTTAGAAAGAATTTCCCCCCTCAGTTCTGTATTAGCATAGCATTTCATCACACAAAAAGAAAAGTAATAAGCTAAACAGATATTTTCTTTTTTTCATTAATTTATATATTTTATTAACTTTACATCCTGATCTCAGACCTCCTCAATCCCCTACTCTTAGTCCTTTCCTTAAAATCCCTTACCCATTACTCCTTTTATTCAGAGAAAGGGAATCTCCCTTGGGTACCACCTCCCCACACCACCCCTATCTCAGAATAGGAACAATGGCAGGCAACACAGTCAGAGATAGCCCACTCAAATTGTTAGGAAACCCACACGAAGACCAAGCTGCCTAGATGCTCCCAATGTTTAGAGAGACTAAATCACTCAATTCTATCCCCTACTCTTCTACAAGACTCTCCAATTCTACCTGTTGTTTGGCTGTATGTCTTTCCATCTTCTGAATCTTCTCTTGGAGGAATCCTTTCAGGAGACAGCTATGCTAAATTCCTATCTACAAACAAAGCAGAGTAGCATTTATAGTGTCAGTGGTTTGCTCTCTCAAATGGGATGGGTCCCAAGTTGGGGCCAGAAATTGGTTGGCTGGTCCCTCAGTTTCTGCTTCATGTTTATCTTTACACATCTTGTAGGAAGGAAAAATTGGGGGTTGAAGCTTTTGTAAATAGATTGATGTCCTGCTTGATCTACTGGAAGTCCTACATAAGGTAGCCGTTACAATCTTTATATCCCTTGCTGGTAGGAATCTCAGCTAGCCTTACCACCATAGACTCACCATAGCCTCTCCCATGTCAAACCACTATCTAATCCCAGATATGTTCCCTCTACCCCCTACAAGTGATTCTCATTCTCACTTCTAGCTTCTCCTCATACCTAATCACCATCCCCATTCTCTTCCTTACCTCTTTATCTACCCAGTTCTCTTTCTCCATCCATGTCTGATAACTTTTTGGTTCCCCTTCTGAGTAAGATTCACACATTATCTCTTGGGCCCTACTTATTACTCAGTTACTTTGGGTCTGTGGATTGTAACATGGCTATCCTGCACTTGATAGCTAATATCCAATTATAAGTGAATATATACTGTATGTGAAATTCTGTGTCTGTGTTACCTCACTCAGCTTAATACTCACAGGTGCCCTCCATTTGCCTGCAAAATGCATGATGTCCTTGATTTTAATAGCTGAATACTCCTGGACAGTGGTGGCACACACCTTTAATCCCAGCACTTGGGAGGCAGAGGTAGGCAGATTTCTGAGTTCAAAGCCAGCCTGGTCTACAGAGTGAGTTCCAGGACAGCCAGGACTACAGAGAGAAACCGTGTCTGGAAAAACCAAAAAGAAAAAATAAAAAAAAAAAATAGTTGATTAGTATTCCATTGTGTAGATGTACCATATTTTCATGATCCCTTCTTCAGCTGAGGGATATCTTGGTTGTTTCCAATTTCTGATTTTACAAATAAAGCCTTGATGAACATATATTTGAGCACGCTTCTCTCAGATATAGTAGAGTATCTTTAGGATGTAGGCCCGGGTTGGGTAAAGCTGAGTACTTGGGTAGAACTATTCCCAATTTTCTGAGAAACCACCAAACCATTTCCCAATGTGATTGTGCAGGTTGCACTTCCAACAGCAGTGGAGGAGTGTTCCCCTTGCTCCACATCCTCACCAGCATTTGCGTTACTTAGCTTTTTGATCTTAGCCGTTCTGTCCACTATAACATGGAAACTTCCTGATGAATGAAAATGTAGTAAATTTTAGGTGCTTCTTTGTCATTGAATGATCCCTTGTTGAGAATTCGTATCCATAAGAGTATATCCTTGTAGTATATAGCAGTGTAGTTTATTGCTTTACTACAGGACAATAATAGTGAAAACCTCATGGTATTAGCATAAAAAGATACGTTGATCAATGGAATACAACTGAAGACCCAGAGATAGACTCACACGCCTGTAGACATTTGATTTTTAACAAAGAAGCAAAAACCATACAATGAAAATATCTTCAACAGTGCTGGTCTAACTGAATATCTACATGTAGAAATGCAAATATACCCAAATCTATCACCCTGCACAAAACTCAAGTCCAAGTAAATCAAATTCCTCAACATAAAACAGGACACACTAAATCTAATAAAAGAGAAAGTGGGGAACTACCTTTAACTCATTGCCACAGAAGACAAATTCCTGAATAGAAGGCCAATACCTAAGGCACTAAGATCGACAGTCAATAAATGGAACCTCATGAAACTGAAAACTATTTGCAAGGCTAAGGACACTATAAATATACAAAATGTCACCTTATAGAATTGGGAAAGATCTTCACCAACCCTAAAATTAACAGAGGATGAATATAAAAGATATATAAAGAACTCATTACATTAAACATTTTCTTAATTTCTAGAGAAGTATTAATTTCTAAATTTCTAAGTCAACAATATTGTTTCATTTAATAGGATCTAAGTGTGTATTATTTGTCTCTTAAATACATTAAGGATATGATGGGTTTGATTTGGTTTTTGTTTCTACCATTGAGTTCATTATACTACTATATGATATATATTGTCATGTGTTGAAGATTAGTGTAAACTTCTCTATTGCTGCTATGACCATATAGTTAGAATATGTTTCTTCCATTATTGGAAAGGAAATTAAATACATTCTAAATTTATTATTCAGGGTTTTGGTAAAAATTTAACAAATATGTTAGAACAATTGTGATGATCTCTCTTAAGAAGAATCTTCTAGAAAATATAATAGTGCTCAGCTCTTAAGTGCTAAATCCCCACTACATATGTATATGTATATATATATATATATATATATATATATATATATATATATATATTTACATGTCTACATGTAGATACTCTTGTCAAAGACACCAATTATAAAGTTGTTCATGGTGATTATGGCAGCTTGCGTGCATCTAAACAAATGTTTTTTTCTATCTTATCTCCAGTTTTAAGGTACTGAGTAAACTGTAAATTGTATTCTTGCACTCTCACACAGAAGGCTCTTAATTACTGTTAAATCTCTTTTCAAAGTTTCCCAAATTTCCTGGATGTTTTGTGTCATGGACAGTTTATATTTTGCATTTTCTTTGACTGACATAGTGATTTCTTCTCTTTTATCTTCTAAGGCCTAATATTCTCTGTTCCATCTCATGTATTCTGTTGATTATGCTTTTGTCTGTAGTTCCTTTACTCTTTCCTAGGTTTTCCATCTCTAGTATTGCCTCAGTTTCTATTTTCTTTATTTCTTTCATATCCCTGTTCAGATATTGGACAGTTTTATTCATATCCTTCACCTGTTTGATTCTATTTTTACATATTTACTTACATTTATTTGCTTCCTCTTTTAATACTTCTACCTGTTTGAAGGTATTTTCTTATAGTTCTTTAAGGAATGCATTGATGTCCTCTTTAAAGACCTCTGTCATCTTCATAAAATTGGATTTAAGATCCTCTTCTTGTGTTTCATTAGGTTACTCCAGGTTTGTTGTAGCAGGATAGCTGCTACCATATTGCTCTGGGTCTTGATGATTGTGTTCTCATGCTGTCTTTTAGGCATCTGGTTTTCCCCCACTCAAGGCTGGATAATCCTGATGGCACCAGGACTTCTCAGGAAAGTGGGTAGACCATGGGTAAGACAATTGAGATCAGGACACCCTATTCTGCTGTCCGTGCCTCAGGCCGACCACACTCTGCAGGCTGTGTCTCAGGCAGAGCCAGCTGGGTGGGCACACAGGTCCATCTCGTATGGGTGATTGGGTAGGGTTCCAAGCTGGTTGGCTTTGTGGCTTCCAAAGGTTTCCACTGGGGGAGGGCAGGAGGCTTTTGTAGTCCCAGATGGCTCCTCTTGACCAGTAAGCCCGTGCCAGTGGCTAGACAATGGGACTTCATGAATAGCGAGCACGCCATTTACTTCTGCTGTCTGTCCCAGGTGGGCCAGCTGGGATGGTTGGCAAATCTAACTAGATGCATGGTCCAGTAGAGTTCCAATCTAGTTATTTTTGGGGTTCCTGAAGGTTTCCTTGAGGGGCAGGTAGGATGCTCTTTTCAAACCAATAACATTAAAGTAACATGAACTTAGTACCTTAAACAGACCCCAAATTTAAAAAGAATTTAAATTTAAAAGAATTTTAAAAGCCACAAGAGAAAAGGGCCAAGTACCATATGACGCCATACCTACCAGAATTGTACCCAATTTCTCACCTGAGACTATAAAACTATTGGGGCCTGGGAAGATATTATGGACCCAAGCACCATAGATATCAGTCCAGAGTTCTAAACCCAGCAAGATATTCAATCTCCATAGGTGGAGGAACTGAGATATTCCATGATGAACCCAAATCTAAACAATACCTGTTCACTAACTAAACCAACCCTAAAGAAAATACTAGGAGAAAAACTCCAACTAAATGAAGCTAACTATAGTAAAGAAAACACAAGACATAAAAAATTTCACTCTATTATAACCAATCAAAGAGAAACACACACACTCAGTAACAACCAACATCAAAGTAACATTAATTAATTAATTAATTTCTCTCAACATCAATGGACGCAATTCTACAATTTAAAAAAAAAGCTAACACAATGGATGTATAATTATAACATATCATTTTGCAATATATAAGAAACATATCTTAGAAAGAAAGACAATCATTATCTCAGTATAAATGGTTGGTATTTGGGTTTCTAAGTAAATGAAACCAAGAAAGAAGCTGTAGTAGCTATTCTAATATCTAGTAAAATAGAATTCCAATGGAAGTTAATCAAAAGTGCAGGGAAGGACACTTCATGCTCATCATAGGAAAAATTTCCCAAGAGGATATACCAACTCTGAACATCTATGCCCCAAATGCAATGATACACACATTCATAAAAGAAACATTACTAAAGCATAAATCACACATCACACACCACACATTAATGATAGGAGACTTCCTTTTTTTTTTTTTGAGTTAAGTTTATTTTCTTTAATAGATAAAGTATGGTACAGGTTATTTATTTCCTCTTGAGCTAAAGATGACAATTTAAAAGAAATTTCTTCATGAGATTTACTTATTATACTTGTTATGTTTGGAATGTGTAGTGTTACATTTACTTCAGTTTCTAATGGTGGTATTTTTTTTTAATTAGGTATTTTCTTTATTTACATGTAACTTTCTCCTTTCCCAGTTTCCTCTCCAAAAAACAAACAAACAAAAACAACAAGAACAAACCCCTGTTGCCTCCCCCTCCCCATGTCGACCACCCCACCCTCTCCCACTTATTGGCCAACTCCCCATTCTTATCACTGGACAGGTCACTGCAAAAGACCATAAATAGAGAAATAATGAGACTAACAGAGGTTATGATTTAAATGGACTTAAAATATCTATAATATGTTTTACTCAAGCACAAAATAATATACCTTCTTTTTAATACCTCAAGGAAGCATCTCCACAATTTGCCATATAATCAGGCACAAAGCAAGTCTCCAGAGATCAAGAAGATTGAAAAAACCCTATGTGTGTTATCAGAACACCATGGTTTAAAGGTGAACATCAAAAACAACAGAAACCGCAGAAATCCTACATATTCATGGAAGCTGAACAACTCTCTACTCAATGATGACTGAGATAGGGAAGAAATAAAAAAAATGTTAAAGACTTTCTAGAATTTAATAAAAAATGAGGAAACAACATACCAAAACTCATGGGACACTATGAAAGTAGTACTACGAGGAAAGTTCATATCATTAAGTACCATTATAAAGAAAGTGGAAAGTTCTCATATAAATGAATAAACAGCAGGACAGAAGGCTTTAACCAAAAAACAAAACAAAACAAAACAAAAAACAAACAAAAACAAAACAAAACAAAAACATGTAAACACACCAAGCAGGAGGGAAATGCAGGAGTAGACAGCAGAAACTAATCAAAATTGGCACTGAAATCAAACATTAGAAAGAAAGAAATGAACATAAAGAATCAAGAGACCAAGATTGGTTTCTTTGAGAAAATGAACTAGATCGAAAAACCATAAGTCAAACAAACTGAAAGGCAGAAAGGCAGTACCCAAATTAAAAAAAAAAAAAATCAGAAATGAAAAGGGAGACATAACAGTGGACTCTGAAGAAATTCAAGGAATACTTAGGTCTTACTTTAAATCACATACTCTATAAAATTGAAAAGTCCAAATGACATGGATTACTTTCTAGACAGAAATTAATTGCCCAACCTAAATCAAGACAAGGTAAACCATTGTAATAGTCCTACAACTCCTAAGAGAAGAAAAGCTATCAATAAAATATAGACTCCAGAGAACCAAATAATCCTATTAAAAATGGGGTACAGAACTAAAAGAATTCTCAAATGAAGAATATTGAATGGCCAAGAAACCCCTAAATAAATTTTCAACATCCTTAGTCATCAGGGAAATGCAAATCAAAACAACCCTGAGATTCCACCTCACACCAGTCAGAATGGCTAAGATCAAAAATTCAGGTGACAGCAGATGCTGGCAAGGATGTAGAGAAAGGAACACTGCTCCATTGTTGATGGAATCACAAGTTGATACAGTGACTCTGGAAATCAATCTGGCAGTTCTTCAGAAAATTGGACATATTTCCTGAGGACACAGCTATACCACTTCTGGGCCTATACCTAAAAGATGCCCCAACATAAAACAAGGACACATGCTCCACTATGTTTATAGCAGACTAATTTATAATAGGCAGAAGCCGGAAAGAACTCAGAAGTCCCTCAACAGAGGAAAGGATACAGAAAATGTGGTAAATTTACACAGTAGAGTACTACTCAGCTATTAAAAACAATGACTTCATGAAATTTTTAGCCAAATGGATAGAACTAGAAAATATCATACTGAGTGAGGTAACCATGTCACAAAAGAACATACATGGTACGCCTCACAATAAGTGGATATTAGCCCAAAAAGCTTAGAACAGCCAAAATACAATTCCCAGGCAATATGAAGCTCATGGACAAGGAAGACCAAAGTGTAGGTGCTTCAGTTCTTCATAGAAGGGGGAACAAAATATTCAAGAGAAGAAATACAGTGATAAATTGTGGAGCAGATACTGAAGGAAAGACTATCCAAAGATTGCCGCACCTGGGGATCCATCCCATTTACAGACACCAAACCCAGATGCCAAGAAGTGCTTTCTGACAGGAGCCTGATATAGCTGTCTCCTGAGAGGCTCTGGCAAAGCCTGACAAATACAGAAGCAGGTGCTTGCAGCCAAACATTGAACTGAGCATGGGGTTTCCAATGGAGGAGTTAGAGGAAGTACTGAAAGAACTGAAGGGGTTTGCAATCCATAGGAAGAACAATAATATCAACCAACCAGATTCCCCAGAGCTCTCAGGGACTAAACCACCAACCAAAGAGTACACATGGAGGGACTCATGGCTCCAGCCACATATGCAGCAGAGGAAGGCCTTGTCAGGCATCAATAGGAGGAGAAGACCTTGCTCCTGGGAAGGCTCAGTGCCCCAGGGAGGGGAGGCAGGAATGTTTGGGTTGGTGGGGGAGCACCCTCATAGAAGCAGGAGGATGGGGGATGGCATAGGGAGTTTCTGGAGTGGAAAATAGGAAAGGGGATACCATTTGAAATACAAGTAAATAAAATATCCAATAAAAAAGTAAATGTATCTTTAGCAAATACAAGAAAGCATAAAAGTCATCACATTTATAACACACTGTATTTTAGTGAAATGATTCTTCTAGTCTTATCTAAATCACATTAAAATAGCTATCTTTTCAAAATAAAAAGTCTCCAAACCAAAAAGAAGCCCTGGGCTAGATAGTTTTAGTACAGAGCTCTATAAGACTTTCAAAGAAGAACTAATGCTAACGTTCCTCAAATCATTTCACAAAATAGAAACAGACGGAGCTATTCCAAACTCATTCTATGAGGTGACAATTGCCCTGATATCTAAAGAGGCAGCAAAGAATGAGTAATTCAGAACAATTTCCCTTATGAACATTGAGGCAAAAGTACTCAATAAAATACACACAAACTGAATTCAAAACCACATCAAAGACATCATATACCATTATCAACTAGACTTCATTACAGGCAGCCAGAGGTGGTTCAGTATATGAAAATCCATCAATCTTATCCACCATATAAATAAAGTATATAAACATCCTACTGGATGCTGAAAATGCAGTTGACAAAATCCAACATCCCTTCTTGATAAAAATCTTGAAGATGTTCTCCATCCATTTTTCTGCAAAATTCATGATGTCTTGATTTTTAGTAGTGGAGTAGTATTCAATGGTATAGATGGACCACATTTTCTTTATCTATTCTTCAATTGAGGGATATCAAGGTTGTTTCCATTTTGAAGCTATTACAAATAAACTTCCTATGAATATCATTGAGTAAATGTCTTTGTGATATGTTGCAGCATCAGGACCATCCTTTCAGTATATGCCCATGAGTGCTATAGCTGGGTCATGAGGTAGAACTATTCTTAGTTTTCTGAGAAAACACCAAATTGATTTAGAAAATTGTTGTACAAGTTCACAATCCAACCAGCAAAGAAGAAATGTTCCCCTGCTTATCTTCCACCATGTGCTATCTCTTCTTGTCCTCTGAGAGGCTCCATTTAGCTGTAAACTCAGACAGATGCAGATACCCACAGATAAATGGAGGGAGGTTGGGAATTCTAATGGAAGAATAGGAGGATGAACTGTAAGCTCTGAAGGGGATAGCAACTCTATAGGAAGACCAGAATAGTCAACTAACCTGGAACTCTAGGGCTCTCAGAGTATGAATCACCAACCAAAGAACTTGCACAGAATGGACTCCCCACACACACACACACATATGTAAGGGATGTGCAGCTTGACCTTCATGTGAGTCCCAAAGAACTATATTTTTGTTTTTAAAATATTTTACTAATAGTCTCTACCCTCAAATTATACAGAATTAGTATATATGTATTTGTATGTATATGTAGTATATATATATATATATATATATATATATATTACAGAATAGTTAATATGTAATTTAATGTTAATATATTGATCATGGTTTGACTCATTCTAGGCTCTCAATGCATTTATTAAATAAGATAGCCAAGCCCTTGAATTTTACTTCAAAATATTTAAAATATCTTTCTTATCCTGAGAGTGTTAGATAATGATACTGTTCCAATCTTAAATACCACCACTTCATATCATGTATATTCTTTCTGCGGAAATCATTATCCAACTATAATATAGATATTGGAAGTAGGATTGTCTCTGATACTTTAGGAATGCATTTCTTCATACTGAAGTGCCTGGTCCTGCTTTGGTGTGAGGGTTTTTGCCTGGGTTTGTAGTAATGTGTTCTGTCATGTTCAGTTGATATTCCGGGGCTGGGAGTGCTTTGTTCTGAAGGGAAACAAAGGAGAAGTGTATCTTGGGAATAGGGTAAGTTGAAGGGCAGTGGTTAGAATACAGTGAGGGGAAACTACAGTCAAGATGTGTTGTATAAGAAAAAAAATTTTTTTGAAAAAGTATATATATAAAATATATATACATATATATACACATATACACACAAACACATATATCATTTATATTCATATCAATTATATTTATATTTATATCATATAAAGTCATATATATATAGAACATACACACACAAACACACACATATAACACCTATGTACATATATTTTATATATATATATATATATATATATATATACTTGATTTTCCAAAGACCAAGCTTAATGTCCTTTTTCTCTTACTAGTTTTTCAATAGGACCATTCAATTAAATGTTCATAATAATTTTATGAAAAATATAAAATTAAAGCATTTTTCTCAAAATCTCTATGATTTTTTTATTGTTTTATATTTTATAACATTGTTTTCAACTTGAGTTTAAATTTTGTTGCCTAATTTATTAATCTTCTTGTTTATCAAAATATAATGCCTAATAGGTTGGAGTCATTTCCTCATTTTTTTCAGCTATCTGACCTCAGGCATTCATGTCGGGAAATACACCTGACTGAACAAAAAAACAAAGGTACTGCTTAAATTATTAGTCAATAGAATTTATTTTTCTAATGTATGAGTTTAATTAATATCAATATTTGCTGTTGCCACCACAGTTTTGAGGAAAAATAAATAGTTACTTTCTGGCCTGTTACCTTATGTAATTCAAATACTATCCTTAACATCAAGCAGAATCTTCTTTTTTTATGTATGTATTTATGTATGTACATTATTTATGTATTTACTTTTATTGATCATTTTATTTATTTACATTCTAAATGTTACCCCCTTTCCTGGTCCCAAATCCACAAGCTCTTCACCCCATTCCCCACTCTCTTTTGCTTCTTAGAGAGTGCGCCTCCACTTACCTACCGACTGCCACCTACCTCATCCAAATATCACCCCCCTACCCTGGGGCAACAAGGTTCTAAAGGATTAAGTGCATCTTTCTCCTACTGATGCCGAACTAGGTAGATCTCTGCTACATATGTAGTAGAGGCCACAGACCAGACCGTGTGTGCCCTTTGGTGACCAGCTTAACCTCTGGGAGCTCTGAGGGGTCTGAGTTACTAAGCACGGTTGTTCTTCACATGAGGTTGCAATTCCCTTCAGCTCATTGAGTCCTTTCCCTAACTCTTCCATAGAGGTCTCAGACCTCGGTGGTTCAATGGTTGGCTGTAAATATCTGCATCTATCTGAGTAAGCTGCTGGTTGACAGAAGACAGAGAGAGAAAATAGCCGTACTAGGCTCCTGTCTGCAAGCACAACACAGCATCAGTTAAGTGTGACAATTATGGGAGAGCTAGTAATTTTCTTTTCTTTTTTTTTTTTTTAAAGGTGAAGTAATGTCATTTAATTATAACTTCAAAAAACAAAAGAAAAAAACTTTAAAATTTTCATATGGCTGTTTGTTGCATTATTTCTGATTCCTATGTATTAATTTCTTAAATTACTCTTTTTTTTTTCCCTAAAATGTCTTTATTGTAATGCTGGATTTTTGAGTTGTGGCAGTAGGCAACTTTCCATGACAAAATAACAAAGGCAATTGCGAAGAGAAAAGGATTGGTTTTGCGCTCTGGTTTGTAGATCTTTTTTTTTTTTTTTTTTTTTTTTTTTAGATATTTTCTTTATTTACATGTAAATTTTCCCTTTCCCAGGTTCCCCTCCAAAAAACAAACAAACAAACAAAAACAACAAGAACAAACTTCTTTTGCCTCCCCGCTCCCCATGCCTGCCACCCCACCCTCTCCCACTTATTGGCCCTGGCATTCCCCTAATTTTCAAAGCCTACTGGTGGGGATAAGCAAACACCACCGATGTGACAATAACATATGTTCACATGTTTTTGTGTATAGTTTTGTTTTTGTGTACCAAGAATAGTGTAATTATACAAGAATTCATTAGGTGAAAAATGACCTATGACATCATCAGATACTTTAAAAGTAAAGCCCAAAAGCTTAGAACCAAACTTATTTGTATTTTATACCTGTTGTTTTAAAGTAAGCTTACATTCTATAGTATACACACTAAGTTGTTAGAAAAACTCAGACTTATTAGAAATATGGAAAATATATATATATGCCATCATTAAATATGAAGGCATGCTAATGTAAGTATTGAAGTTATAATCTCAGCTGTATCTGTTACTGTGATCTTTATGCATTGTTATATTATTCAAACAAACTTGAATAATATTAGAGAATATTAGTTTAATTAAACTAAACTATGAAAATGTTTTCTCTTCCAGTGTCCACCACTAACAATTAAATTCTCTCAATTTATTTAAATAACTAACTTAAGTAACTTACTTAAATTACTCCTTACAATGTACTATGAATATTAATTGTGAAAAAATGTTGGCATATGATCTAGTAAATGAATGATGAAAGATTGAACGCCACTTGAGATGGTATGAAAATACAGACATCCCGAGCTTTGCTCCTGCCATCTTGCATCTCCTCATTTATAAGGAAACACTGAATATAAGTAATGACTTAAGCTATCTATTCTAGTATTCTTTATGAATACACCATTTGCACTGCTGCCCTGACAACTTCTGCCGTGCGATTGTGTTGTAAGGATGCAAAATTGTCTTCTGAATTAATGGCAACCGTTAACCAGCACAGCGCTTGAAATGACTAAATTCAGAGAATGTTTGTTTAACTTTCTTATTTTCTTTACTGTAGGGCTCTTGCCTGAGGCAAACCTATTTAGTAATTTTCAATTGAATGAAACCATGACTCATGACCAAATAAATTATTAAGGAAACTTGTCTTATACTTGATTCATCATTCATCTTACAACAATAACAGGAAGCCTATGGAAATATCACAGATTCTTGGCATGATAAATAGTTCCGTTTAAATGTAGGAATATAGTCATATATGTTTATTCTATGAGCATTTTCTTTGAAATTATCTGTAAACTAAAAGTTTTCGCTAATAATAATAATAATAATAATTTCACTCTGCAAAGTTTTGAAGTCTAGCGTCTTCACTTGTAATTTGCTTCTTAACCTTGAGATTCCTCTTGGGGTGATCACTATTCTTTCTTTTAGATTCTGTCTTATAAAATGATCTGTAAACTGTACAATAATACAATATCCTGTCTTCATTTTATCACTACCTTCTTACTTATATGCTGATACGTTTAACTGGCCTGTGAAATTTCAAGAGGGGAACATTTTTTTCTTTATTATTTTAATTAACTATTTTATTTATTTATTTACATCCCAAATGTTGCCGGTGCTCCTGGTCCTCCCTCCAAGAGTACCCCCACCCTTTCACCACTCCCCTGAGAGGGTGCCTTCCCTGGGCCTCTACTTCTCTGGACCATCCAGATCTATGTGATTAGGCAGATCCTCTCTTACTGGGGCAAGACAAGGCAGTCAGTTCTCTGCTACATACGTTCCTATGGTCTCAGAGCAGCCTGTGGATCTTTGGCTCAGTCACTGGGAGCTCCCATGTTTCCAGGTTAGTTAACCTTGTTGGTCTTCCTCTGGGATGGCCATCTCCTCTGGTTCCTTCAATCCTTCCCCTAACCTTTCCAGAGGGGTCCAGTGGTTGGCTATAAGTGTCTGCATCTGTCTCAGTCAGCTTCTGGTAGAGCTTCTCAGAGGGCAGCCAGGTTAGGTTCCTGCATCTTTTAAATGGGTTTGGTGTTGAAAGGTGCTATAAGTGTATATTTATTAATAATATATAAAATGTGTATAATAATGGCTGTTCTGTGCAATAAGCTAAAACTATGATCCACTCTGGAGACTGGTCATGAAAATACAGACTAATGAAGATCTTCAAAACATGAAATGACACCTATTCTAAGACTTCTAATGTTATATTATTTAAGTATGAAATTGTTCATAATAAACACTGTAAAAATAAATATGATTTTGAACACACTGTAATTATTCCTCATTATCATATAAATACTTTGTTTATAATAAAAAATAGAGTATTTGAAAGTAGTAAAATTTAGATTCAATTTCTTGAATAAGGTGCGATTTTTAAAAATGATGTGTATACACCATAAACTCACTGAATTTCAGGTTAGTTTGCATCTTCATAATGTATTTCTTCTTTAAATTTGAAAACTGTTAATTTAACGTCTGTGAAAACAAGCTTGAATAAAATCAAATCATGTACATCCCTGCAGACTTTCAGTATCATATTACATTCCACTATTATTTTCTGTCAGTGTTGATCACAAAAATCTAAAAGTGACATGTTATTTCTTTCATAGGAGTATATTAGCTTCATTTAATATTTAAGTTACTGGTTTGAATTGTTGCAGATTTTCTTTTATGGTTCCTGATACTTTTAACTGAAGAATATCAAGAGCAAATTCAATGTATCTTTTTATTTTTGAGAAATTAAGACTTTTTTAAAAATTATATTTATTTATTTATTTTAAACTCCAGATTTTATTCTCCTACCACTCCATAACTCCACTATTCCACATCCCATACTTCCTCACTACCCTCACTTTCTCCACAAAGATGTCCCCATGGTGGCCTTTACCCCACCAGACTTCAAAACTCTCTGGGGTCTCCAGTCTCTTGAGGGTTAGGTGCATCTTCTCTGACTGAACCCCGACCTGGTAGTCCTCTTCCATATATGTGTTGGGGGTCTCATATCAGCTGGTGTATACTGCCTGTTTAGTGGTCCAGTGTTTGAGAGATCTCAGGGGTACAGATTAGTTGAGACTGCTGTTCCTCCTACAGAGTCGTCCTCCTCCTCAGCTTCTTACAGCTTTTCCCTAATGCAACTGCAGAGGTCAGCAACTTCTGTCCATTGATTGGTTGCAAATATCTGCATCTTACTCTTTTAGCTGCTTGTTGGGTCTTTCAGAGGACAGCCATGATAGGTCCCTTTTTGTAAGCACCCCATAGATTCAGTAATAGTGTCAGGTCTTGGGGCCTCCACTTGAGCTGGAATCCACTTTGGACCTGTCACAGGCCCTTCTGTTCTCAGGCTCCTCTGCATTTCCATCCCTGCAGTTCTTTCAAACAGGGGCAATTATGGGTAGATATTTGACTGTGGGATGGCAACCTATCCCTCACTTGATGGTCTGCTTTCTGCTGGAGATGGACTCTATAAGTTCCCTCTCTCCACTGTAAGGCATCTGGTCTAAGGTCCCTCCTTTTCATTCCTGAGAGTCTCTCATCTCCCAAGTCTCTGGTATATTCTGGAGGGAACACTCAACCTCCTACCTTCTGAAGTTACAGGTTTCTATTCTTTCTGCTGCCCTCAGGGCTTCAGTCTTTTTCCATGACCCAATAATAGATCAAGTTCTCCTTTTCTCTCCATGCCCAGACTTCCATGTCCACTTTCCCTGCCAGATCCCTCCTTCCCTCCCCCCTAGTGATTGCTTTCTTCTCCCTTCCAAGTGGGACTGAGACTTCCTCATTTGAACATTTGGCACTTCAGCTTGTTGACCTTTTATTATTTCTGTGGACTATATCTTGGATATTCTGTACTTTTCTCTTTATTTTGGCTAACATCCATGTATTGATGAGTACATACTATGAATGTCCTTTTGGGTCTAAGTTACCTCACTCAAGATATTTTCTAGTTCCATCCATTTGCCTGTAAAACTCAGGATGTCCTCATCCTTAATAGCTGTACAGTGTTCCATTGTGTAAATGAATCACATTTTCTGTATCTATTCTTCTGCCAGGGGACATGTGGGTTGTTTCCAGTTTCTGGCCATCACAAACAAGGCCGCTATGAACATAGTGGAACAGGTGACCCTGCGGCATGGTGGGGCATCTTTTGGGGATATTTCCAACAGTGATATTGACAGATCTTCAGGTAGATGTATTTTCAATTTTCTGAGAAACCTCCAGATTGATTTCCAGTTTGCAGTTCCACCAGCAATGGAGGAGTGGTCCTCTTTCTCCACATCCTCAACAACATATGCTGTAGCCTGAGGTTTTGAGATTAGTCATTCTGATTTGTGTAAGGGGATTTTAGGATTATTTGATTTGCATTTTCCTGATCACTAAGGACTTTGAACATTTCTTTAGGTGTTTCTCAGCCATTCAAGATTACTTTGTTGTGAATTCTTGGTTTAGTCCTATAGCCCATTTTTTGATTAGGTTGTTTGATCTTTTGGTGGTTAGCTTCTTGAGTTTTTTATATATTTTGGATATTGGCCCTCTATCTGATATGGGATTAGTAAAGATTTTTTTTCCCAATCTGTAGATCGCTGATTTGTCTTATTGGCTATGTCTTTTGCCTTATAGAAGCTTTCTAGTTTCATGAGGTCCCATTTAACAATTCTTGATCTTAGGGCATAAGCCACTGGAGTTATACTTAGGAAATTTCCCCATGTGCCAATGAGTTCAAGGCTTATTCCCAATTTCTCTTCTACTAGATTAAATGTATCTGGTTTTAGGTTGAGGTACTTGGAGTTGAGCTTTGTGCAAGGTGACAAATATGGGTCTATTTTCAGTTTTCTTCATATTGACAGCCAGTTAGACCAACACCACTTGTAATAGATGCTTTCTTTTTTCCATTGCACATACTTAGCTTCTTTGTCAAAGATTAAGTGAGCATAAGTTTGTGGTTTTATTTCTGGGTATTCAATTTTATTCAATTGATCAACATATCTGTCTCTGTACCAATACTGTGCAGTTTTTGTCACTATTGCTCTGTAGTCAAGCTTGAAGTCAGGGATGGTGATTACCCCAGCATTCTTTTTTGTCAAGTATTATTTTCACTACTCTGTTTTTTTTTGTTTGTTTGTTTTGCTTTGTTTTGTTTTGTTTGTTTCCTTTCCAGATGAATTTGAGAATTGCTCTTTCAATGTCTTTGAAGAAGTGTGTTGGGATTTTGGTGGGGATTGTGATGAATCTATAGATTGCCTTTGATAGATGGCCATTTTCACTATGTTAATTCTGCTAGTCCATGAGCATGAGAGATCTCTCCATTTTTTGAGATCTTCAATTTCTCTCTTGAGAAACTTGAAGTTATGGTCATACAGATCTTTAACTTTTTTGGTTCAAGTTACTCCAATATATTTCACATCACTTGTGGGTATTGTGAAGGGAGGTGTTTCCCTAATTTCTTTCTCAGCTGGTTTACCATTTGTATAAAGGATGGATACTGATTTATCTGAGTTAATTTTATATCTGGCCACTTTGCTGAAGTTGTTTATCAGCTGAAGAAGTTCTCTGGTAGTTTTTGGGGTAGTTTATGTATACTATCATATCATATGTTGCTTTTATTATGTTTAGGTATGGGCCTTGAATTCCTGATTTCTCTAATATTTTTAAAATGAAGGTGTTGTATTTTGTCAAATGCTTTTTCTGTATCTAAAGAGATGACGTGATTTTTGTTTGTTTGTTAATATGCTGTGTTACCTTAATTGATTTTCGTATATTTAACCAAACTTGCATCTCTGGGATGAAGGCTACTTGATCCCAGTGAATGATGGTTTTGATGCATTCTTGGACTTGGTTTGCAAGAATTTTCTTGAGTATTTTTGCATTGATATTCATAAGGGAGTTTGGTCTGAAGTTTTTTGGTTTTTTTGTTTTTTGTTTTTTTTTTAGTTAGGTCCTTGTGTGGTTTAAGTATCAGAGTTATTGTGGATTCATAGAATGAGTTAGTGTTCCTTTTGTTTCTGTTTTATGGAATAGTTTGAAGAATATTAGTATCAGGTCTTCTTTGTAGGTCTGGTAGATTTCTGTACTAAATTTAATTGTCTCTGGACTCTTTTAGGTTGGGATATTTTTAATGTGATATGGGCCTGTTTAGATAGCTTACCCGCTATTGATTTAACTTTGGTATTTAGTATCTGTCTAGAAAACCATCCATTTCATTTGGATTTACCAGATTTGTTGAGTAAAGGCTTTTGTAGTAGGATCTGATGATATTTTGAATTTCCTTTGTTTCTGTTGTTATGTATCCTTTTTCATTTCTGATTTTGTTAAAATGGATACTGCCTCTGGGCCCTTTAGTTAGTTTGGCTAGGAGTTTATCTATCTTGTTGATTCTCTCAAAAAACCAACTTTTGGGTTTGCTGATTGTTTGTTTTATTCTTTTTGTTTCTGTTTGGTTGATTTTGGCCCTGAGTTTGACTATTTACTGCCTTCTACTCCTCTTAGGTGTGTTTATTTGTTTTTATTCTAGAGTTCTCAGGTATGCTGCTAAATTGCTAGTGTAAGATCTCTCCAGTTTCTTTGCCAGGGCACTTTGTGATATGAATTTTCTTGTTAGCAATGCTTTCATTGTGTCCCGTAAGTTTGGATATGATGTATCAATATTTTCAGTAAATTTCAGGAATCTTGAATTTCTTTCTTAATTTCTTCCCTGACCAAGTTATCATTGAGTAGAGAGTTATTCAGTTTCCATATGTATGTGGGATTTCTGTTTGTTTGTTTGTTTGTTTGTTTGTTTTATTTTCCTGTTATTGAAGCCCAGCCTTAGGCTATTGCTATCTGATAGGATGCACGGGATTATTTCAATCTTTTTGTATTAATTGAGGCTTGTTTTGTAACCAAATAAATGTTCAGTTTTGGAGATGGTAATATAAGGTGCTGAGAAGAAGGTGTATTCTTTTGATTTAGGATGAAATATTTGGTAGACATTGTTTAAATTCATGTAGTTCATAACCTCAATTCATTTCACTGTGTCTCTGTTTGGTTTCTGTTTCAATGACCTATCCATTAGTGAGATTTGGGTGTTGAAGTCTTCTACTATTAATGTGTGGGGTTCAATGTATGTTTTGAGCTTTAGTAACTTACTTTTATAAATGTGGATACCCTTGCATTTGGGGCATAGATGGTCAGAATTGACACTTTCTCTTAGTGGATTTTCCCTTTAATGAATATGAAGTGTCCTTCCTCATCACACTTGATAAACTTTGGTTGAAAGTCTATATTATTTGATATTAGAATGACAACTCCAGCTTGTTTCCTGGGACCCTTCCTTGCGATCTTTTTCCACCATTTTACTCTCAGATACTGCCTGTCTTTGTTATTGGGATGTGTTTCTCATTTGTAACAAAATGCTGGATTTTGTTTGCATGCGTATTCTGTTAGGCTATGTCTTTTTATGGATGACTTGAGTCCATTAATATTGAGAGATATTAAAGACAGATGACTATTGCTTCCTTATATGTTGGTTTTTGCCGGTGGCTTTATGTGCTTGCGGTTCTCTCCTTTTGGCTTTGTTGTGAGCTGCTTAATATATATATATTCTTTGTTGTAGATACCTTCTTTGTTTTGGAGTTTTCCTTTTAGGATCCTCTGTAGAGATGGATTGATATATATATATATATATATATATATATATATATATATACTGTTTGAATTTAGATTTGTCCTGGAATATTTTGTTTTCTCTATCAATGTTGATTGAGAGTTTTGCTGTGTATAGTAGCCTGGGTTAGTATTTGTCTTCTCTTAGAGTCTTCATGACCTCTAAGCAGAATTTTCTGGCTTTCATAATCCTTGTTGAGAAGTCTGGTGTAATTCTGGTAGGTCTACCCTTGTATGTTACTAGACCCATTTCCCCTTTCAGATTTTAATATTCATTTTTTCTGTGTGTTTAGTGTATTATTTTGGGACAAGTGGATTTTCTTTTCTGCTCCCATTTATTTCTTGTTCTGTAGGCTTCTTGTGCCTCTCTTTCTTTAGGTTGGAGAAATATTTCTTTATGATTTTGTTGATGATATTTTCAAGTCTTTTGAGCTGGGAATCTGCATTTTCCTCTATTCCAATTATTCTTACATTTTGTCGTTTCATTGTGTCCTAACGTTCTTGGATGATTTGCATTAGGAGTTTTTTTCTGTTTTGAGTTTTCTTTGACAGTTGTATCTATCTCTTGTAAGATATCTTCTACACTTGAGATTCTCTCTATCTCTTGTATTGTGTTGATGATTACATCTGTAATTCCTGACCACTTTCCTATGCTTTCCATTTCCAGGTTTGCTTCTATTATTATTATTTTTTATTGTTCTAATTCCACTTTTAGGTCTTGGAGAAGTTATTCAATTCCTTCACCTGTTTGATTGTGTTTTTCTGTATTTCTTAAAGAGATTTATTTGTTTGCTCTTTAAGGGCTTCTACCTGTTTACTTGTGTTTTCCTGTATTTCTTTCAGTGAGTTATTTATATCTTCCTTAAAGGACTCTTCATAAGATAGGATTTTAAGTCAGCTTCCTGATTTTCAGGTGTGTTGGTATATTGAGGGCTTGGTGTGGTGGAAGAACTGGGTTCTGATGATGCCAATGTATATTGGTTTCTGTTGCTTATTGTCTTGTGCTTATCTCTCACCATCTTGTAGTCCCTGGTATTTGCTGGTCTGGGTGACTCTGTCTTCTATCTTCAATTTTTTTGTCTCTGGGTTGCTTCAGGTCTTCTGGCAGGCCTGCAACCATGGCTCTAGCAAATCACTTGTGGAGTCTTCCAACTGGGTGTTCTTCAGAGGGGAAAAGAAACTACTTATCTGTTGTATTGGCTTCAGCAGATTTCCTGGGAGGCCTTCAGACTGTTGGGTCTTCAGAAGAACAGCCAAGCTGTTATCTTGTGTGAAGCTGTTCTTCGGGGAGTCCTATGGACTATAGTTTCAATTTCCCTGTGTATATCAGAATACAGTTTCAGTTTGTAGGGTTAATTGCCCTGCATGCCACAGAGCCCCCAGGTTGTCTGTAGATTGAAGCATCTGTTGCCCATTTGCAACTATGGACAGAGGAGCTCCTAGGATGCCTTCAATCTGTGTTGTCTTCAAGGGAGTAGACAAGCTGATGATCAGCTCCTCCTTGAGTGTAGCAGATCTACTTGGATACCTCATGCTGTGGGGTCAGTTGCCCTCAGTGTAGTGGATCTTCTGGGATGGCTTAGGATATATTGTTTCCAGGGGAGCAGAATATCTAGCAGTCTGCCCCAGTAGAAATGATCGAGCAGAGGGGAATAGATTTTCTGTGCAGGTAGGGGGCCGGGGTTGAGTAGTGATGGGTCCTGAGTCCACTGGGCTCCCAGCAGCAGCTGTGGGACTTCTGGAGGGTTCTTGTCAAATGCTCTGAGTACATTGAATCTTCTGGGATGGCTCAGGATATGGTGTCTTCAGAGGAGTAGACTAGCTAACAATCTTTCCCAGCAAAAAAAAGTATAACCTATTTTTTTAAAAAAAAAACAAAAACTTTTCGCAAGTTATTTAAATTGACAAATCTCCTTCATTTTACTCCTAAGTGTATCAATGAACAAGTGTCTTTTTGTGAGTCTGACAAAAGGAAAAAAAGAATAATTATACATGCATGGAGGCTACCAGTTAGGCAAGCACCATTTAATGAAGGTGCTTTCTTTCTTCCACTGTATGATTTTGGATTGTTTGTCAAAGATCAACACAAGTGTGTGGCTTTATTTCTGTGTCTTAGATTCTATTACATTGATGAACTTCTCTGTCTATTCACTAATACCCTGTGGTTTTTATCACTTACTGCTGTGTGGTACAGCTTGAAGAGAGGGACTGAGCTTCCCTCAGAACTATTTTATTGTTATTAATTGTTCTTATAATTCTTAGTTTTTTGTTTATCCATATTAAATTGAGAATTGCTCTTTCCATGTCTATAAAGAACTGTGTTGGAAGCTTGATGGGGATGCCATTGAATCAGTAGATTGCTTTTGGTAGGATTGACATTTCTACTATGTTAACCCCACCAAGCCATGAGCACGGAAGATCTTTCCATTTTCTGAGGTCTTCCCTCCCTTTCTTTTTCAGGAATTTGAAGTTCTTGTCATACAGATCTTTCACTTGCTTGTTAAGAGCTACACCAAGATATTTTATACTACTTGTGGCTATTGTGAAGGATATTGTTTCCCTAATTTCTTTCTCAACTTGTTTATCATTTGTAAAAAGGAATCCTACAGATATGGTTGAGTTAGTTTTATATCCACCCACTTTGCTTAAGTTGTTTATCAGCTGTAGGAGTTCTCTGATATACTTTTGGGGGTTGCTGAGGTATATTATCATATCATGTACAAATAGTGATAGTTTGACTTCTTTTCCAATTTGTACCCCCTTGATCTCCATTTGTTGTCTTATTGCTCTAGCAAGAACATTGAATATTATATTGAATAGATATGTGGAGTACGGGCATCCTTATCTTGTCCCTGATTTTTCTTGGATTGCTTCAAGTATCTTTCTATTTAATTTGATATTGGCTGTTGGTTTGCTGTATATTGCTTTTATTGTGTTTAGGTAAGGGCCTTGAATTCATGATCAACTCCAGTACTTTTTTATATGCATATGATTTTATTTTATTTTTTCTTTTATTGGATATTTTATTTACATTTCAAATGTTATTCCCTTACTGGGCTCCTCTCCAGAACCCCTTATTCAATCCCCTGTCCCACTGCTTCTCCATCAGCCACCCTGCCTTCCCGCCATGGCATTCCCCTACACTGGGGCATCAAACTCCCTCAGACACAAGAGCCAATCCTCCCACTTATGTTCAACAAGGCCATACCACGCCACATATGCTGCCAGAGTCATGGGTCCTTTCATGTGTACTGTTTGGTTGGTGTTACAGTCCCCTGGGGCTCCAGAGGGTCTGGATGGTTGACACTGTTGCTTCTCCCATGGGGCTACAAACCCACTCAGCTCCTTAAGTCTCTTCTCCAACTCCTCCATCAGAGACCTCACACTTAGTCAAATGGTTGGCTGTGAGCATCCACCTCTGTAATTGTAAGGCTCTGGCAAAGCCTCTCAGGAGACAGCCATATCAGGCTCCCTTCAGCAAACACTTCCTGGTATCCACAACAATGTCCGGATTTGGCAACTATATATGGGATGAATCCCCAGGTGGTACAGTCTATGGATGGCCTTTCCTTCTGTCTCTGCTCCACACTTTACCTCCATATTTCCTCCTGTAAGTATTTTGTTTCCCCTTCTAAGATACACTGAAGCATCCTGACTTTAGTCTTTCATCTTCTTGAGCTTCATATGGTCTGTGAATTGTGCCTTGGGTATTTAAAACTTTTGGGCTAATATTTACGTATCTGTGAATGCATACCATGTGTGTTCTTTTGTGACTGGGTTACCTCACTCAAGAAGATATGTTCAAGCTCCATACATTTGCCTGTCATTTTCACAAAGTCATTGTTTCTAATGGCTGATTAGTACTCCACTATATAAATGTACCATATTTTCTGTATCCATTCCTCTCTAGAGGGATATCTGGGTTCTTTTCAGCTTCCTATTATAAATAAGGCTGCTATGAACATAGTGCTGCATATGTCCTTTTTACATGTTGGAGAATCTTCTGGGTATATGCCCAGGAGTGGTATAACTGAGTCTTTTGGTAGTACTATGTCCAATTTTCTGAGGAACTGCCAAATTGATTTCTAGAATAGTTTTACCAGCTTGCAATCCCACCAGAAATGAAGGAGTATTCCTCTTTCTCCACATCCTTGCCAGCATCTGCTGTCACCTGAGGTTTTTTTTATCTCAGCCATACTGACTGATGTGAGATGGAGTCTCAGGGTAGTTTGTTTTACATTTCCCTGATAACTAAGGATGTTCAACATTTCTTTAGGTGCTTCTCATTCATATGAGTTTCCTCAGTTGAGAATTCTCTGAGGAATTTTTTCATAGGGTTATTTGGTTCTCTGGAGTCTACCTTCTTGAATTCTTTGTATATATTGGATATTAGCCCTCTATCAGATGTAGGATTAGTAAAGATTTTTTTTCCCAATCAGTTGGATGCTTTTTTGTCCTATTGACAGTGTCCTTTACCTTACAGAAGCTTACGATTTTACTAGTTCCCATTTGTTGATTCTTGGTTTTAGTGCATAAGCCATTGGTGTTCTGTTCAGGAAATTTCCCCCTGTGCTCATGTGTTTGAGGCTCTTCTACTACATTCAGTGTATCTGGTTTTATGTGGAGATCCTTGATCCACTTGGACTTCAGCTTTGTACAAGGAGACAAGAACGGATCAATTTTCATTCTTCTACGTGTTGACTGCCAGTTGACCCCAAGCACATAATAGACCTCGCCTGACCCCAAGCATATAATCTCTCTTCAAATGGGCCAACTAGCTGAGCAATGAATCAATACAATCTTTGCTAATTACAGACAAATGTTTGGTATTGCTCACGGTGTAACATTATAGTAGAAATAGTTTATATCCCTCTCAGTTATTTTAACATTATTTTATGTTGAATGAAAATAAGATTTTTAAAAAAGCTGTGAGGAGTAATATCATTTTTTTCTTCTCTGTTCTTTCTTTCTTTCCTTCCCACAAATAGGACACTCTGTCAAACATACTCTTTCCATTATTCTGTTAAAATGTAAGAAAAGCATTTGTTTTTTTTTAAAGCACAAAAAAAATCTACCCATGAAGATCACAGGAGACCCCAAATGAATGGGTAAAGAGGAAATGCAGTCCCTAATGCATGTGTAAGGTTAACAAGTGTGCAGCCATTTGAAGAACTTAATAGATTAGATGACTATTAGGAAGCTAGAATGAAATTTTTCTCAACATTGCTTATGAATATAAAAAGATAGGCTATATGCATTATTTCACAAGAGAAGCAGTGGAAATGGGAGAATTCAGATATGAGTGGAATAATATCGGCCAGAAATGTAATATAGACAAGTCTGAGATCTAGACTGTTTTCATCCTTCTTTCCTGTATTTTTCTACTTTCCTTCATTATTTTGTTGATTCTTTCTGCCTGAAGGGCATAAATAGTTGTGAGCTAAAAGTTGAGGCCATAACACTTTAATTGTGGTTGCAATATCAACTAACTCAATGATCATTACAATGGGATGTGGAGACTTCCCCCATCCCCCCAGGTTTGTAAGCAAGCTGCTGTTTGAAAATTGTGTGTGTTGTTTTAACAAATTTTACTTAAAGACAATAAAAGAAAGAAATAACATGTTGAGTATCTTTACCTAGATGAAAATTTTACAAAGAAATGAAGTAAGACTAGACAATATGTCATCATATATAAATGGAATACTTTTGATCAATATAATATTTCTCCAAAGGTAACAAAATTCAATACCAAATTGAATGTTGTTTATTGTGTAACTGACATGATGATTCTAGTTTCCCTCTATATCATATTCAAATTCACAACCACTATTAAAAGTACAGTTAACAGTAAAGCCAAACATCCATCACAAATGTCCCCAAATATGACATGCCTTAAATTTAAGTTTTCTATGTTGTACACTAAAATATTTGTTAAAGTAATCTATTGACTATTTAGCAAAAAAGTTGTACTATATGTACTTTTGAAATATGCCTCTCCAGCCTGATCTAGCACTTTGTTAATACATCTTTTAATTATTTTCATGAAATTATCAGATTGGCTTTTTCTACAGAATTGGCATAAAATGACCAAGTTGTCTTAGAAATTTATTCTAATCCTTCATTATCTTCAGTATTGATACCAAATGCTCTTTACATTTGTGTACATTGTCTTTCTATAATGGACACATATAACCGTCACATATACGACAGTTCTTGCTGACACAGATCTAAGCAAGAGGTCTAATTCATCTCTTGGGTATTGTCATGCTCTGCTCACTCTGGCAAGGTTTTCATATGTCATCCAAGTATCACTAGCTGCTGCAGGATGCCTTCTGCTTCATTCATGTACAGCAATCTCCTGGTGAACTTCTCCTGTGAGTACCTTTTACCCACACATTTCACCAGATCAACAGCATCAGCACCGGGGTTATATCCTCGGAGAAAAGAGGTAGTTACTTTTGTGAAAACATTTCTCTTTTGATCTTTAATATTTTCATTCTTTATTATAAAGAAAAATAAGTTTTGAAATTAGTGCACAAAAAGGATATTTCAACTTTTTATTTCGCAAACTAAAATATACCAATGAGTCATTCCACGGCTTTTCCGTCTTTGTCTTCTTAGATTCATCCCTCTATAATTGAGTAGTCAGAAAGTAGTTATTCAAAACTCATGACAGTAGTTCCATAAATGAATGTAGGAACCATGAGTTTAGATGAATTAATCAGAACTATTATAGATACTTTATGTTATTGTCTATGTTTTTATGAGTATGTATTTAAATAACTTTAGTGGGACAACTGTATTAAATATAAGACACCCCTTAATAGTCTAAGCCCTCTCATCTAATTGGTTCTCTCTCACTTAAAACTTTTACATGAAGTACTTTTATAGATTTATTGCTCAGTAAAAGAAATTCAATATTGATGTGATTCACATAGGCAGGATAATTTTAAATTTTCTTATTAAATATTGTATATAGAATAGCCTTTAAAAGAAAATGGTATGCTTTATTTTCCAAAAAGTTATACTTCTGCTTTATATGAAATGCTCAGTGTACTGAGAGACATTATAGGAAGAATGAGACATACATATAAATATATAATATTTATACATATTAACTCTTTCTTTGAAATGAGAGATGATCATTTTCAAACTATATTAGTCTCATTTATCTCCATGATTCCATTAGTGTTGAAACATGCTTTAGCAGCTTTCCTAACTGCTGAAGGCCTTCCTAACCTGTTAGCTACTCAGCTGCAATATGCTATTGTCAGTGTAGCTCGGACATCTCATATAGAAAGAATTAAAGCACTGTGAATGATGCTTTGTGAAAGAATTTTCCAGTGCTGTGGCTCTGAACATACTGAGAGGTTTATTGTTTCTGAGCGTATAGCACTTTTCAGAATAATCTCAATGCTACCTGCGACACTTACTAAAGATTTTCACCTTTGATGTTTTACACTTGTATTCTACACATAGGTGTAGCCAAATCTCTGGTTATCGCTGAACACATGAAAATGGGGGAGATACTTTACTGAATAAATTTCACTATTGGTCAGTGTGACTGACTGACATGTTTTCATTCACTTGTCCAGTTAAGGGCTTCAGGTCTCCAATATATACTTATTAAACATGTTTCATATGGGATCTAGGAAATCAATTTCAGTTCCCCTTGCTTGTAAAGCAAAAACATTACTCCCCTAACCATTTCTCCACCTACCTACAGAATTTTCTAACTCTTCATCACCCGTCGCTTCAATGGTATAAAAAATGATATTGGTGTTTTAAAGAAACAAAACTGTATTCCTTTAAGACCTTTTATACTTTACAATTCTTCCAGCCTTCATCGACAAATACCAGATGGTTTTCTTAACACAGAAATTTTGCTGGATACAATATATCAATGTTAAAATCTCTCTAATTAATCACCTATTTTATTTTCTGTTTTTAATTGGATATTTTATTTATTTACATTTCAAATGTTATACCCTTTCCTAGTTAATTACCCAGTTAATTTTCAAGAAGGAAACCAGTTTGATTAGCTACTTGTAATGACAACATGTGAATTTTTACTGTTAGGCCCAAATCAATATTTAAAATTTCAATGAATATCTAACAAAATAATAGTACATTTTCAACATCTGAATGAAAGAATTCTTTTCAAGTAGAATACCATTTGCATAGCCCTTAAGGTTATGAAAGGCTACTGCTTTTCTATCAATTGTTGTTTAAATTGCCTTATTCTTTAAACTATATTTCCACACTGTTTTGTGACTTTACTGAGATTTAACCATGTACATATCCCAGACTAACAAGAGAACAAATTGCACCAAGTGAAAAAATTGTATCAGTACCTGGCATAGTGAATCACTTTGGTTATTGGAACTACTTAAGAGAGTACAGGTGAAAGGTTGAAACATGGATAATTCAAAGGCAGCTGTGCTGTTGAAATGCCCATTACATCATGGATGGTGGTGATTCATAAAGGATGCACTCCCAGAACTCAATGATAGTCTCATAGGCAACTCAGCTTTTCAGTCACTTTTGCTTTAGCAGTTTTTCATTTTTACATGACTGTGGATAGGAAGCCTTTCTTATCGCTTGAGTTTTAAGAACATCTAAACTTGTAAGCTTGATTACTTCTAGAACCTTGTCCGTTTAGTTTATTTCCTGACTCTTATGGATCCCCCATCCAGGAGGAAATGATTGGTTTATAGTAGTTAGTGAGAGACTCTTTTATAACAGGCCATAAAAGAATACAACTAACAATTTTTACTTAAATGTAGAATGTTTTAGCTTCACTATGACATTTCTAAATTTTGAGACTAGTGATTCTTGTTCTTTGGAGATGTATAAAGCCAAATGATGACTATTTGAACACAAACATCGCCACACTACAGAAGACAATCTGATAAAGCATTATGCCACCGACAGATGTTACGGGGTGGATACACAGAACAAAAGATGATTCATTAAATGTGGGCAGAGCATTACGCATGCAATTTCATCATGGCATTTAGGAAGACAGACACAGTAAAAGTATATATATATATATATATATATATATATATATATATATATATATAT
>JADRCD010208824.1:0-12096 GCA_019843815.1 Montemys delectorum
CTAAAATACACGAGGGAAGTAAGTGATCATATCTGAAGTCAACAGAGGCAGCACACATAGCACGGGATTGTACTGAGGTCATGGCAGCAGCTGGGTGGCTGTGGCTCTGATGTTAAGACATTCAGATATGTTTGGGTTATCTGTTCACAAGCAACTTATTCACAGAATGGAAAAACTACAATAGAAAAAAATATCAAGATGCTACTGTCCACATTTCTTAACATTTTAAAAACTTCATTGCGATTTATTTAATTGCCCAGAATTACCAAAATACAATGTGTTATGTGTCAGGACCATAGCAAAAAATGACATGCAAACAATTAGTGACTTATTTCTGTTTTTTTTTTTTCAATGATGTTTTCTTTTTTTATTGGATATTTTCTTTAATTCAAATATTATCCTCTTCCCCTGTTTCCCCCACAGAAACCCCCTATATCATCCCCACTTCCCCTGCTTCTATGAGGGTGTTCCCCCACCCACACACCCACGTCTGTCTCCTGGCCCTGGAATTCCTCTACACTGGGGCATTCAGCTTTCACAGGACCAAAGGCCTCTCCTCCCATTGATGCCCAACAAAGCCATCCTCTGCTACGCATGGGGCTAGAGCCATGAGTCCCTCTATGTGTTAACATTTTATTTGTTTTGGAAAATGGTTGGTATGGGTTGTATTCATAGAAGAGTTAAAATAAAAGTGAGTTCTGTGAGGACACTGTATCTGGTATGGGACGTTGGAGGCTTTGATGATCCTCATAATCATAAGAGATAGAATAGGCCTAAGTGAATCTGGGCAAATTTGGTTTGTAAAGTAGCAAAGCAATCAAGATGAAGTAAGAACAAGAAAAATCATACAAAAGTGTTTTCTTGGGTCAGTCTGAAGCAAGCCATCAAGGTTTACATTGACCTGGAGTTCCTAAGGGTGAAGTACAGCAGAAATTGAAATACATTGCTTATAAGGAATTAGAAGACTTTAAAACTTATGCAAAAGTATACAGGAGGTGAAAGAGGAAATAGAGAGTAGAAGGTAAGAGGGATACAGGATATCTATCCTATATATATTATAAGATATCCTGTATATCTTATTACACACATCCACACCCACACACCCATATATACATGTATATGCATATGTATATGCATATGTATAATCTTATAAATAGTATGCTTTTTAAAAGCAGTTATTCCCAGAGTACACTGTATATTTACCCAGTCTGACTCTTTTAATTAGGCCTATATAATGATGACGGAAGTGACAACATTCATGCTGGTCATGAAGTTAGCCTAGGGCCCAAGAGCTGTGGAATTAGCTACATTTAAAGATCAGCAGGAAAGAATACAACATTGTTCCCCTTTGTTCCTGAGCTTGGCTAGTAGCATGGACTGAACCCATAAAGCCTGCTGGGAACAAGGAGATATGAATCTGCTGTCTAGCAGGAAAAGACCAGGTCGCTTACTGGAAAATGACATATATGCTTTTAACCTAATGTTGCTTTTTGGACAGAAAAATTTATATGAATGGTAGGCTTTTTTCAAGCTGTACTGAATCTGGACTTTGTTTTATATCCTCTTAGATCTAAATTCTAAAACTATATATTGTTGACATCTTATAAAAAAGATTTCTACCAGGACTTGGCTTGGGTCGTAGAACCCAAGGTAAAGAATGGAATTAAGGAAGAACAGACACAGAGATACCCTTAGAAGAACGCTGGGATCAGGATGGGGTCTGCTACCTCTGCAACACGAAAACTCAGCATGTTATTAAATACAGTGTAAAGGTCTCTGTGGGTGAAGAGTCTCAGGCTGTGTATATCCAGGAGGAAGAGGAAGATATAGTTGCTGGTCTTTACACATACTGGACAGATAGTGAAGGAAAACTATCATCTCTCTTGAGCCTCACCAAAGTAAGGCTTTGTGATTCCCATGGGGCTGGTGTATTAAAGTCCTTTACATGACTGTGTTCATATGAACAATACATATTCTCTCAAGATATCACTCCCTCATATTTTCCTTCACTTCCTTCAAAATTCATCTATAAAGCTATCATTTCAAGGCCTTCAAGATTTGGAAAAGCATCTGAAAAGCCAGTAAAAATTGGTAGTTAAAGAGTTAGAAATAAATTGTCTGCAAACAGTTAGCAAAAGGGCATTCTCAGTAGCCATTAAGTTATTGTTGAAAATCTCAGTGTCAGCAGTATGTTTTCTCCCTCAGAGTTGTTAGCCAGGAAGTTCTCTCAGACTACCACATAACAACATTGCCGTTGGTTGTATGCCAGAATTATACAGTGTATCTCTAATACTGAAGACTATATAGAGAAATCTGTGCTGCCTGACTTTCAGAATGTTTGATGATATTGTTCAGGCTGTTGGGGAAAAGTTATCACCATATAGTCCTGGTCAGTTATGGACCTAGCTTGCTAACCTACCAGCTTGCTAGATATGCTATGCCTATTGGCTCAATAAAGCACAATTGTTATAGCTGAAGTCAACTACTTTCTAAATGGATTTAAAACCCAATTCATATTAAAGTACCACAGCTAGGACAAAATCCAATTGTTGAAGAGGTAGTAACTGGTGATACGACTGGTATTGTTCTGTTATGAGGATGTGATGTGTCTACCAAATTGCCTTCCAAATATTTATGTTTATGGCCATAGATTGATGTCATTCTTCCTTGTAGAGGGAAGCATTTTTGCAGTGGGGAGCAGTGATATGGGGAGACATAGAACTAGTCAATTTCCAGGAATTAGTAACCATTACTGTGCTAGAGAAATCCAATGATCATCTACAACTGGGAGAAAATAACTGTCTATATCACTCCCTCCAAAGCTCAGAGCACATTTCAAAAGAGAGTAGGAAAGGGTTAAAGGGATGAAGAAACGGATTGCTGTATAGGCGTGCCCTATTTAACTTGGATTGGAACATTCCCTTGTGGATGTAATGAGGTGGCTCATAGCATGTATGTATCTGGAGGTTGTGAAAGCAGGGGACAGGTTCTGAAGGAGAGGAGGGTTTTCTTTGATGGCATTCTCTGGAGCTCCAATAACGCAGCTTTTGTAAGTTGCCAACTACTGTGGGATGGACTTTCCCGTAAAACAGCTAAAAGAGTCAGCCATGCTCCTGTGAGTCATCACTTACCACACAGTTTAGTAAGGAAGCACAATAAACTCATTGGCTCACCAACCTGTGATTGAATAGGATAGCTTCTTTGGTTAATAATTGGTGCCCTAATAACATGAATAGATGTTTTTTCATGTCTCCCTAGAAAAGTATATTCAATAAATACACAAAGTAACATTCAGTTATATAGAGAAAATATGTTCATGTATAGAAAAAATTTCATCCCAAACTGAAAGTACCAGTTTAGAAAGTATTTTTTTCTAAACTCAGTAAACTAATTATAATATTTAAATTGGTGTAAAAATTCACATCCAAGGTAACTTAGCTTTGTTTTTGCTTCTGTTTCAGTTTTTGAGACAGGAACTGGAACTCACAATCTATCTACTTTAGATATCTAGGTGTGACAATTTGAAGTGTGTCCCACCATAATCCTAGATAAGTATCAACAGTAAAGAAGAAAGATATGTAATTCAATCAACAAGTTAGAATGCACAGCTAAAAATCTTAAGACAAATCACAGGCATATTTGGTGAGGGATAGATGAAAGTGTTAATGAATTCAAGGGAAATACATGCACAGATATTGATCTGCAATAAAATAGAAGCACAAAACCATGGAGAAAATAGAGAATTTTAATAGGACTTCAAAGGAAGGTAGCTTACTGTACAAAGAAAGCTGTTTCTGAGTTTTACTTTACATAGCAAATGCAAGTGTTTGCCATACCAAAGATTTAGATATAAAGTGGTAAAAATAAAGATATTGGAGATATTTATTGTACAACAAAATAAATATTTGATATACTAAAAATCATAAAATTGAAAATTAATGGATTTGAACACATTAAAAATTTTGAGACCATTTATCATCCAAGAGTATATTTGCTACATCTAAAAAGTGATAAAATATGGACAAAGTATTCAAGTACATTCCAAATGACAGGAAATTTGAGATAACACTAAGACCTTTAAAAGATAGCTCACATTAGTGAATACAAGCATATGGAGAGTTGTTTAACCTTAATACTTGTCAAATAAAAATTATAAGAAAAATAAGTCATAATTTCTTCTTCATGAAAATGATGAAAAACAGAGAATGGGGTGATTCCAGTCATTGGCAAGGCTACAGAGAAATGAGAACTCTCCTGCCCCTCTGGCAGTAGATATTGGAAGTACAATCCTGGAAAGCCATCTGGCCATAATTAAGAAAATTACATATGCATGTTTTCTGTGACAGAGAAATCCTAGTCATACTGTATAATCCAGAGAGCACTTCCATATATCAAATTTTGGATATCTTATGGAAAGACCTTTATGTTGGAATTTTATGATAATAAAACTAATAGCATCGTAGGTATCAATCACCAAGAAATAAGGCTCTAAAACATAGCAGATATGAATACTAAGATCGTAAGTAACAGTATGCAAGAATCTGTGTGTACATACATCAGCAGAAACAGCTGAAATACATGGCATTGCCAACTGAAAAGTGCAATAATAAATTCAGGATTCGTAATAGACTTCCACTTATGTCAATGAATGGCACATGTAGCAAATACACACGCATGCACATGCAATCACACATAAAGATTAATTTGAACTACTTCAGATGACATGATATTAGATAAGACATGGCTAACAACATTATTATGTATTTCCAGAAGACCTGACAACTATAAACGTATAATGTTTTTACATATACAGAAGGAAATTATATACTTTTGTATATTTGTGTTTGACCTGTATACATTAAGGACAAAAACTTTTTTATGACGTACAGAATTTAAGTGTTTTTATATATCTTCATTATTTGATTGGAAAACTGTAAGGTCAACTTCTCCAAGATTCAAAATATGTAGAGAGAAAACCTGGATTATGCTCTTCAATATAGCTGTGGTGATCCTATGCTTCTGATATTTGTTCCCCACTATTACTGAATGAACAGAGAGCTGTTTCTCAACAAGGAGATGAGAGCACCAGTCATTCTTTTCTCTAAGCCCCTGTCTTCTGCAAATATGTAGATTAGAGCAGGAGTCGGAAGACTGCTCTTAGAATACTTTAGAGACAGCAAAAACATTCTTACCCTTAAAATTGGTCAAAGGGAAAATATGTAAGCAACCACTTTATATTTACACTTCTTTCTATCAGCATCTTGATTCTTGTGAGTAAATTTCCAGGGACACTAATTGTTTTACTCACAATTTCTTGGAATTAAGATCAAACATTGTAGAATATGAAATGTAAACTTAAGAAAAGGGAGTTTCAGTTCTTTAAGTTGTTTTTTTTTTTCCTCTTAAGATTGTTGTTTTTTTTTCTCTCTCTCTCTCTCTATCTTTTATATCTGCAGGATGATGGCATCATGCTGAGCCCTGCTCAGAATACAGATTTGTGCTGGGATGTTCTCTAAGTTTAAGTATGCAGACAGTGTGGTTCTCGTCCCTGATATACCTAGGAATGGCATAGCCACGTGGAAAGATTAATTATGCTCACATCAATTTTGGCCTCTAGATGTCATGTAAAGAATGTAGAATGTGAAAGGAAGCTGCAGAATTTTTATTACGGCCATCTGAAACACTGTGTAGCTAGGAATGGAGAATAGCAACCATGGTGTTCTTTTACAGGGAAGTCCAAGCAGAGAAGCTAGAAATCACATTCTTGGATGGGCTGTGTGAAACACACACTGATTTGTTAGCTTCTCAGTTTAAGAGAGGAGGCTACACACACCCTGCTGGGTTCTATATGCTCAGTCTCTTGGATGTGAAAGCATTAAGCATGTGCGAGGAAACAGAACAATTGTCACTATTGCATAAGTGCACGAAAAAAAAATCAAACAGGGAGAAGTAAAAACTGACTTTTAGGTCACTTTTATGATTCGTCTTTAAAAATAAAATGAGTAGGACAGTAGCAGATGTGAATGAACGTTAAATAAATTATTATACATGCTTAATTCCAGTGCTTTAGTATGAGTTCAGGCAAATGATAATAAGCTTCAGTTTTTGTGCAAGAGGTTTCACAGCAGAAAAATAGAATGTGCTTCAGCTTGTTTTGCACAACTGAACAAAAATAAAAACAAAATGACATTTAAAAGGAACCACATGAGCCACTGAAAGGAATCCATCATGACCATCCTATAACATGGATGAGAAAGGGAGACCATATCTGTTTGTCGCAGTGTTTGTTACAATCTGCAGTTAATTCATCACAGAGTGGTTCCCCTGATATTTAAGGACAATGGGAAATGTCCACAAGCCCTCTTCTTATTTCCATGCACAGCCCCAGAGAGCAGCGAGCTGCAGACAAAAAGCTATGTAAATGCCTCCCAAGGAGAGCAGCTAAGCTGAGAGGAAGCAAGCTTGCTCTAAGTTGCTCAAGGAAACACAAAGCTGCCAGACGGTGAGGACAGGGAAATCATGCAGAAAAACCAAAAGAAAGGAAGAAGAGCAGACTAGGAGAAAATAGGAGTCTGCTTAAACAGATGTATGGTAATAAGCCCAGAAACTGAAAACTTCACAGTGCAAACTGAAATAGTACATCTGATTTCAGACACGAACAGTGGAATAATGAACAACATAGAAGCATTGGGTTCTTAAAACCTGGTTTGGAAATATCCTCAGGAAAATGCTCGTGATTCACAAAAGAATAAAACAGATTCCCCTTGAGTCACTAAAGTTAATTTTTTTCTTTTCCTCTGGAGACTAAATTTAGAATACTTGCTGTAGTTGGTCACATAACTACAGGTGTGTGTGTGTGTGTGTGTGTGTGTGTGTGTGTGTGTGCATGTGTGTGTGTGTGTGTGTGCATATGTGTGTCACAGAGAGAGAGAGAAGAGAGAGAGAGAAATAAAGAGAAAGAGAATTGATCAATATTTTAACTAAAGAAAGTCGTTTTACTGAGTGCTTAAGAAGAGCAGTATTATTATTTATAAAAGTAAGTTATACTTTTGCTATAGGAGAAAAGTCAGTCCTTTCAAATCATCCTATTAACCTCAACCATTTCTTAAACCACAGGGTAACCATTTTTAATTATCTCTTTCACATCCAATCATGGGAAACTGTTTTAAAGTAAGATGTCTGAATAACTAGGCAAATTGTTATCTGTAGTTGAGTGCAATGTACCTTCAGTTCAAAGACAAATAGGAGTGATCTCCTTTTCTAATATATGCAGCACACTTAATGACCAAGTAGTGATATATGCTGTAAATGAAAAATGCATACAAAATAAAGTATCAGGAAAGAATTCTTGGTTCATTTTCTGAATTAAGTTTGTAAGAAAGATACACACAATACGATACTCACATACAAATACATACCCCACATATACACTACACACCCACCACACACACATACTAAAACACACACATACATACACATACCATACACACACACACACACACACACACAAACTACAGACAAAGCATACACATATACCACACACAAATGTGTAGGGAATACAGCCCTATGAACATTTAAGCCATGCTTGCTCCAGTATTATGTAACTGCAAGTTAAAAAAAAAACAAAAAACAAAACAGAACAAAACAAGAAAAAAAAACAAAAAAAAAAACTTAGTGTCTCTCTTTCCTAACAATGGACTAGCAGCACAAATCCTATAAAGACTCTGTATAGACATAAAAATTGGCGATATCAGCCACAACCTTCAGTAACAGTTGTGCTACTCTAGAGACCTCCCTCCCTCCCATTACATTGCCCTAAACTCTTTCTGTCTCATTACCAAAATTTTTATCATTGGCTCTGTTCTCATACTATCTTATTTACCCTTCATTCTTATTCAATTTGCCAATGCAGGCTTCAAATTCTCATCTCCAATGTCACTCTAAGTGTTTTAATCTACACTTCACAAACCACTGAAGAGTGAGAAGGGGGAAGAAGGAAGTGGGTAGGAGGGAGAGGGGCAAGGGGAGGAAAAGAGAGGGTTATCGAAGAGGAGAGAGACAGAGACAGAAAGACGGGGAGACACACATGCACACACACACACACACACACACACACACACAGAGAGAGAGAGAGAGAGAGAGAGAGAGAGAGAGAGAGAGAGAGAGAGATCATTACAAAAGAAAATGCACAGTCAAGAGGTATGTTGCAAGTCTCTGGTGTAGAGAAAAGGGGCGTGTTTCAGGGAAGGCTCATAAAGAAAGACTTGGGATCAATGGAACCAAATAGAAAGCCCTGCACCCTCCCCAATATCTATGTTCTATTTCAATCTCCTCTTGCTTAGGGATGAATAAGCCATTTTCTGCTCTCTGGTTAATTTTGTGTTCAGTAGAGGATGTAAGTATGCTCCCAAACTCTTAGAAATATAGCGCATGTGCAGAACAAAAGGGAGAAGCATCATAAAATGGGAAAGCCTGTAGCCTTTTTAAACCAATAATTCTATGTTTCAAGGTACTTTTTTTTATTATAAGTTATTATTATATAAAGAAAAACATACAATACCCCAAAATAAGTATAAATGTCCTAAATGTAGCACTACTCTATTGGGCACTCTGATATTCCCTCACTTTAACTGTCTCTCTTTCTCTCTAACTGAAGATAAAGAGAGGGAGGAAAAGAGAGAGAGATTAGATCTTAACAACTCTACCTGAAGGATTTTTATCCTTATCTGAGAGGCAGTTGTAAAGCTACCCCAATAGGATCATTCTCTCTTCGAATGAAGTGGGGGACTCCTAGGCCTTAAGAGGTAAATGAAACTTTCAAAACCCAGTTAACAAGTTCGACACCCCATCCCCAGCACATACACACAAGGTTGGAAATGTGTTGTAAATAGAGGAAACAGTTTCTGGGAAGAGAAAGTATCATGCAGCACCATCCGTGCTGAGATGGATATTTTAGTAATGTTTCTGCTTCTGTATCATCCACGACCCAGCAAGTAAACTCCAACAAATTCAGTATTTCACTGGATGAAACTGTTTCTTTATCCTCTTGTTGGTACCCTACCTGGAATGATCTTCATTCATATCTTTTCAGGAAGAGACACAATTCACACATGAAGTAAACTGCCGAGCCAATATTTGAGTTTAGGTTTCCATTAGTTACTGAGGCTTCCAGATATGGTGAGTTGAGTCATTTGAGGCCTCCAGGATCCCAGTGTGATGAGTGATGTTTCAGGACTAAGAGGTGGCAGAAACTTTGAGGGCAGGGGATCACAGGGGAGATTTTTCCCTTCCCACCTCACCCATCATCCTGTGGTCCACACCAGAATTCAGCTTAGGGAACCTTGATCAGTCCTGACCAGGACTTTTAACCTCCAAGAGTTTAGTTATCTGCCTCTTTATTCACAAAAAAACCAAACCAAAACAAAACTGTAAGGCCTATTCATAGGACAGACTTAGCAGACTAATTAAATGAACACTGGTAAGATTTCTTTAAAATGCACTTTTCATTATGAAGCTCCCTGAATTGCACTTACTGTAAAAAACTAAAAACCTATAAGACCACAAAACATGGTTGTTTTCTAAAAGTTTTTGTACTTTTTATTTTTTGAAATTATAATTACATCATGCCCCCTTCACTTTCATTAACTCTAGCCCATCTTATACACACCCTTCTTTTTGTCAAGTTCACCGTAGATATCTCTCTCTCTCTCTCTCTCTCTCTCTCTCTCTCTCTCTCTCTCTCTCTCTCTCACACACACACACACACACACACACACACACACACACACACCTAGATACACAAATAAAACCTGCTCAGTCAGTACAATGCCACCTCATCCTATATTACCTCAGGGCTAACCATTTGGCATTAGAGAACCACTTAGGAGCTCTTTCCAGAGGTGGACCATTTCTCTTGCTTTCAGAATACCTCAGAACTTTAATACTTTTTAACTGTTAAAATGTAGGTTGAATTCATCCAAATGGGGCTATGTTAGCTCAATATATGTAGTAAAATAAACTCTAATATTCAGGATGTAGATGTGGATGCCTAAGAACACTGAGTTGTTCAGCACTGACATTTGTTACTCTGAGTATTTCATACACATCTATTGTGATATCAAGACTGCACCCACAACAGAAACTAAAGTTAAAGCATTAAGATTAAGTCTTCTTAGATTCTCCCTTGATAAATACAATGAAGAAAATTAAACATTTTGTATATGTTAAATATGCATGTGTGTGTGTGTGTGTGTGTGTGTGTGTGTGTGTGTGTGTGAATGTGTATGCTTGTGTATGCATCCTCTAGTTCTTACTGAAGGAAGAAAAGGAAGGAAGGAAGTAGGGGAGAGAATGTAAGCAAGAATGAGAGATGAAGAGAAGGCTAGAGTAAGGGAGCAGGGAAGGGTGGGAAGTGAGAAAGAAGAGAAAGAAAGAAAGAAAGAAAGAAAGAAAGAAAGAAAGGAAGGAAGGAAGAAAGAAAGGAAAGGAGGAAGGGAGGAAAGAGAAACAGAAAGGGAAGTGAGTCTTACCTATAGAACAGGATGTCCATATATAGATTCAAGAACACATCCCCAGTTCCTTTGTCCTGAAGCATTCATCTTTCTGTGTAGTAGAATTATCCATGAATTCTAAAGTATATGTAAGACATATTCAGTACTTTTGTGAAGTGACATCACTTTTAAAATGATAATAAAATATTATTTGTCATTTTTCCATCCTTCCAACTGAACAGACATAGTTGTCAGAATTACACTATATCACATAGCAGTTTAGAAAAGAATTTGCAAAGACATGAAACGATTTGGAAAATGTAAAACAATTTCACTCTTCTTAATGGTTTAAGAAATATAAATTTCTTAAAATTCAATTTTTACTTTGGTAATTATATTTAAATGAATCCTGTAAATACTGTAAATCTCCACTTCTAATACTATATATGTCAATGAATACAGTACATAACTGGAAAGGCCTTTCTAGGCTTCAGTATTGGTTAATAGTGAAATATGACCAGAGATTTCGAGCCATCCTAAGGGAGTTGATTCTCAGTGTTTCCTTCAGGCAGTAAGAAGGGGAACAGAGCAAAGAAGACAGAGCCATATGAAAAGCTCTTTGACACAGAAGTGAGACAGGAACTTTGTTTCCATCCCTTCCTGAGAATGACTGCTTGACCCTTGGACCCACAGAAATCAAACTTGAAGAAACACTCCCGGTCTGGCAACCAGAAGAACTAAAGTTTTATGCTCTGGAAAGAGCGCATGACCAGTGAAAAGATTTTTTAAAAAGTCATCACAGTTTCCAGCAATAATTCCTTTCTTGAAAAAACGTTTAAGCAATTTGTAAGACCCCACTTTACTGACATTTTTCCATGCCATGTCGTTAGGATTCTTAAAAGTTAGATTAACCATTTTTAAATTAGTGTGGTCTTTTTCATGAGCAAGAAAATCACTGAAACAAATATAGACAGTGAATGATGAGTACATTTATTATAATCATAAAGAGCTGACTATGCAAAGCACAGCAAGGTCTGCCATATGCTTTTTGTACACTGTATAACAAACACAGTTAGTCATTGTAGGAACTCCTGGGGAACTAATGTCCAACCAAATCCTTTGAGAAAACCATATACCTTGACATGTTACTATTTTTCTCAAAGGGGTACTTTTTTACTTAGAAAACATGCTTTAACTTATCCAATGTAATGATTTTGATACTATTGGCAGAGTGGACTCAGATAGACTATCAAGAATTGTCTCAACTCTGCCAAGGGATATTAAAATATTTAATTCTTCTATAAAGCAGTTAAATTGTCCATATTGAATTGTAGAAACCAAACATATATGAATGAATACACAAAAGCGCTAAGCCATAGTCTAATATCTAAGTAGAAAGGTGTTTATGATTGTTTATTATCTGCTCATCACCTAGAGCTAGTAGACACTGCAGTAACTCCTTAGATGTATAAAGAAAAAAGATGCTTATTAAGTTTTTATGTGACCCAAATCGGAGAGGGTTATCTTACATAATTGATGACACTATCAAAATTTTAAAAAGTAAAGATAGCTGTATAAATGATGGCTTCAGACAGAACCAAAGTAT
>JADRCD010208825.1:0-34384 GCA_019843815.1 Montemys delectorum
TCTGTGGAATGTCTGTGGGAGCTTGGAAGATCTTGTTGAGAACAGTGCAGAGATGGAGGCCTGGCTTGTGAAATTTCAGAGGAAAGATTAAAGACTCTTATCAGGGCTATGTTGCTTTGATTGTGAAGATTCTGTGGTTCTGGTTAGCTGGGGCTGAATTATCAGCTGTGATTAACAAGATACCAGAACTACTAAAATGAAAACTTTGCATTGCTGGGACTATTGATGCTGGTTAGCTGGAGCTAAGAAATTAGCGGTGATTAAAAAGAGACCAGCATCATTGAGGTGACATCTTCTGGGGAGTGTTTTCTGAGAGCACTAAGAGGCTGTGTTCCAGAGGTAGCCAAGGTCGTACCTTGTGCTGCAGCAGGACTTGGTAATGTGTAAGAGTCACCCAGGTGATACTGGTTTTAACAGCATGAAGGGGTCATGGAGAGCAGCTGAGGCTCAGCACAGTGAGAGGCCATGGAAGGCCATTGGTGAAGGTGCAGCCTCAGTTTGCAATTCATGGCCCAGGACTGAAGGTGTCATGCAAAGGAGTTGAGGCTTGGCACCGTGAAGACAGTCTATGAGAGGCTACTGGTAAAGCCTAGTTACAGCAGTGTTTTGAGAATGCCAGTACCATGAATGACCACCAAGAACAGCAGCAGCAATGGAGTACAGGCATCTGGAGCCCAGAAGACAAGATGTGTGCTACAAAGGGCAGAGCTGGAGAAGTGACCAAAGCCCTTGGAGGAGCCCAGAAGATCGTGAGTTGGATTCCAGACATTGGTTTTGCTTTTGATTGTGACTGTGCCCTGATATTTTTCCCTCTTGAAGGAAAAATGTATTTTAGTGGAGCCCACAGTTAAGAGACTTTGAATTTTAAAAAATATTAGACATTTTAAATTAATTGAACTTTTAATATGTAAAGACTGTGGGACTTTAGATCTTGGGGATGAATAAGAACATAAGGGTTGAGGCTTAATAGTGATGTGTTTGTGTGTCAAGTTGACAAGGGGTCAATTGTACTGGCTAGTTTTGTGTGTCAACTTGACACAGGCTGGAGTTATCACAGAGAAGTGAGCTTCAGTTGGGGAAATGCCTCCATGAGATCCAGCTGTGGGGCATTTTCTCAATTAGTGATCAAAGGAGTAGTGCCATCCCTGGGCTGGAAGTCTTGGGTTCTATAAGAGAGCAGGCTGAACAAGCCAGGAGAAGCAAGCAAGCCAGCAAGGAACATCTCTCCATGGCCTCTGCATCAGCTCCTGCTTCCTGACCTGCTTGAGTTCCAGTCCTGACTTCCTCTGGTGATAAACAGCCATGTGGATGTAAGCTGAATAAACCCTTTCCTCCCCAACTTGCTTCTTGGTCATGATGTTTGTGCAGGAATAGAAACCCTGACTAAGACACCCACCAAAGTCCTTGTGACCTGAACAAACATGAAAGATTAAGCAGCAGAGAACTCCCTAGGGTCAGGGTTGCCAGATTTAACTATTAAAAGTAGTGTCAACTTGACTATAGCTGGAGTGATTTATAATCCAGAATTGGAGGGCTCACCTGTGATCCAGATCTTGAGGCTGGAAGATACAAGTTTCCAACCTGGATCTTGGCATGGAGATCTTGAGGCATAGTGGCCATGAAAAGCTTAGGCCCAGGCAAGGGAGTACACACCTTTAATCCCTGGAGACTAAAGCAAAGAGATCTCTTGAGTTCAAGGTCAGCCTGGGACAAAGCAAGTCCCAGATCCAGGCATGGTGGTACACACCTTTAATCCGGGCCACACCTCCTGCTGGAGACCTTTACTAGAGTTTTCCTTTACTAGAGTTGCCTTGGTCATGGTATCTCTTCACAACAATAAACCCCAACCTAAGACATATAGTTTATCTGTCAAAATTTACTTCCTGATTTCCAAACCTGCTTTACTACTTAATTCCATAGAAAAGATGAAGTTGATCAAAGCAGAGTTGATGAGTGGAAGAGGAAATGTGGAAGAAGGTAGAAAAGTGTGTGTGAGAGGAAGTAGGAATGAGCTAAGGCACAAAAGATGTATTAAACTATCATGGTCATGATGATGATGACAACATCTCAAGTGACCCAGGTTGACCTTGAACTGACTGTGTGGCCAAGGATGAAGTTGAACTTGTGGTCTTCTTGCTTCCAGCTCTCAAGGGCTGGAAAACAGATGTGTGCCAGCTCACCCAGCTTAGTATTACTTTATTATCACAACCCTTTCCCTTTGTTTCCGTAGTTTTGCATGTTCCCCATTTATTATGCCTCACTTTCCTTTTGTTTTCTGAAGGGATGCCTGATCTCATGTGAGGAGAAGACAGCACACAAAGAAAAGAAGAATGTCACCAACAAGTCCCCAGTTTCCCTAAAATCTGTTACCTCCCCCTAAAAACAGCCCTTCTCAGGCTGCAGAGATGGCTCAGTGGTTAACAGCTCTATCTGTTCTTCCAGAGGACCCAGGTTGTATTCCCAGCACCCACATGGTAGCTAAAAACCATCTGTAACTCATGTTTTAGGGGATCCAAGGCTCTCTTCTGCCCTCTGAGGGCACTGTACACATGCACTTCACAGATATATATATATATATATATATATATATATATATATATATATATGCGGGGGAAAACTCATATCCATAACAATAACTAAAAAAAAAATTAAAGATAGCCTCTGTCACCTACCAGTACTTTCCCATTAGAAGTGTCAAGGTCCTGAAGTGACAAAAATGCCCGTGTTTCATTTTGAAATACTTTCAGTGTTAAGGATTTTATTATGTGTGTTTTTTGCCATTTCACCTTTACCAGAATCCTTTTTATCCAGCATATAACAGCATAGAAAATACTGGGCTTTGTTCTGACATCTTCCAGCACATGCGTCATTGTCCCGTGCTCATATCCCCGCCTCTTCCCCTCTGAGGCAATTCTTTAAAGCACCCCTGCCCCTGGTTCTGCAGAAAACCTTTACAGAAGGGAGAACTTCCCTGGCCGTTACAGTAGAAAGTTCTCAAAGCCATCCCACTGGGCATGGCTTTAGCTGTTCCTGACTCCAGAGCCGGAGGTCCTTAGCATCCATCTCAAGCCCTCTTGGTAGATGGAAAGTTCACTTTCAACAGAGAACTGTGACCTAGGACACGTATGGAAATATAGGTAAGTTCTAGAGAATGTTTTACCAACCAGTTTACCTTTAAAATATCTGGAAAAATAAATACTTTGTAGATCTGAGAGAGAAGGCAATCATTTCCTGAAAAGCAGCGGGAAAACCTTAGTAAAGTGTGTGTAGCAGACACACAATAGGGCGACCTCCCATAAAGGGCTCACTAGCAATGTATTTTCTCTAAAACCCGCTCCCTAATAATGTTTTAATGCAATGAATAATTGAAAAACTAAATGCTGGGTTAACTCTGTGGTCCAGGTGGAGCACTGTCAGGTCTCTCCTTCCTTCCGCCCCCGAACAGTGCATCCTGGGAAAGCTATCTATTTATTGGCTGAAGGTGCTGTCAGTCACTTGGCAAGAACAGTCCAGCCTCTGCTCTGCTTGCTCTACGAGTTAACAGATGTACTTGGCTTGAAGAAGCATTCGTTTCTTGATGGGAAGAAAACTCTTGTTTAGTTTCTCACTTTTGTTCTTATGTATGGTGTTTTCAGTCAGTTTGGATCAGATACTTGCCAGGAAGAATGCAGGGTGAGTAATGGCCCATTCTTTAACGCGATGTGTCTGTGAACTTCGGTGCAAGTGTGACATTAGATGTTCTGTCCTTTCTTTATAGAGTTATGTATCTGCATTCATTTATGGTTCAAAAATGTATAAGCTAGGTTATACCATACAGCTAATGACAATATTTATTATTCTATACTTTTACTGTAAGAGGCAAGGACTATTGTTCAAAACACTAAGAAACACTGCATTTGTATTAAATATACCACTGCTTAACCGACTCTCAGATCAGATCTGGTTCTGCTTTCTTTTATGTCTACAAATAGGGGCTAAGTTCACAGCTTCTCCTGTCATAATTATGTGAGTGGAGACCTTAGGGATACATAGCCTGTGAGCCCAAGGAAATGATGGTAGGTCGCACTGATTAATAGAAGGTGCCGATGGTTTAGGACAGCCCTTGCAGTTAACAAAGCACCGTTTTTTGTTTTCTTGTCTGCTTTCTTTCTATATCTTACAAAGGAGTATGCACTTTATCTCTAAAAAAGTATATTTAGAATCTCAGCCGCAGCCACTGTATGTCTTGTTCCCCAATTATTCATGATGTGCCATCTCACCACATGCACTGGGGACATTCGTGCGAGCGCAGAGCCCAGCAGCAAGCGGGGTGAGCTGGCAAAGCTCCTTAAAGAACTCCTAAGTCAGCAGCTGATAACAGCTTTAAGAATAGACCTTCAAAACGTTCTGTTCTTTTCTCTCCCTAAATCAACTGGAGCTTTAGTTGAAGCTTACCTTTAGATAGGACATGGCTTAAATGTCTTAGGTGGTTAAATGTTACTTGTTTTGTTTGGGACAGGTCTCCTATAGCCCAGGCTGACCTTGAGTCTGCCTATAGCCGACAGTGGCCTTGAACTTCTGACCTCCTATCACGTTCCAAGGTCCGGGATTATGAGCATGCACTGTCACACCTGGCTTTATAATATCACAGAATCCTGTGCTTTTGTGCTACTCAGCAATTAAATTTAGGGTCTCATGAAAGCTAAGCAAGTGCTCTACCACTGAGCTCTATCCAAGTTTATAAAACATACTCCACCCAGTTTCTATAGAAATAAGTGGCTTTTGTATTTATTATATTGGCAAAAAATATGTCAAAATTAAAAAAATCAAATTCTGCTTTTATTAGGGCAAAATATATATAATTTTAGTTTCAGGAGCATCATAGATCTTAGAAATTATACAAATAACTGTACTCTTCAAGATAGCTGCAAAACCTACATGTTACTAATTAGTACATATGGAAAATGTAATATATATATGTAATAAAATTTTATTTCATCCTAAAGAAAAAAATATGGCATTTGCAAGAAAATGGGTGAAACTGAACTATTAGGTAGCATCTCTGACTTAGAAACAGAAATATAGCATGTTCTCTCCCTTAGGCAGATCCTAGATTTTAATATAAGTGTGGGGGCACTGAGCAGTGTAGGTCATGAAACTAGAAAAGGGACCATGAAAGGAAAAGGGAGGGTTGGAGAGGAGCACACAGATGAGGTGACTGAATACGTGTGTCCTAGAGAGAAAGGGGCTTCAGGGGAGAAAGAGAAGGCAGATAGCATCAGGGGTGGGGCACAGAGTGGGTAGGAAGGTCAGTGAAAGCAAATTATGAATGACAGTCCAAGAATGAAGCCCATTGTTCTGTGTGATAATTTAAACATTAACAAAACATGCGTGAAGTCATGTAGATGGCCACCCTAATCCAGTAATGCATGCTAACTCATTGTGAAGGAACCAATAATTCCTACTTTGTAAATGTTCTTTCACATCATGGATCTGAAATGGTCTTTTAACTCTGTAGGGCTATCCCTAGGAGAGATGACAGCAGGTTAACAGGATGATACATTTCCTAAGCTGAAGAGAGGTGTGGGGAAGGCCGAGGCATGGGATGGCTTCCGTGGGTAAGAACATTCTTGCAATGTAGAAGTAAAGACCTGACTTTGGACTTTGTGCGCCTGAAACTGCAGCCCTACTGTGAGTGAAGAAAGGAAGACGACTTTGGAGCTTTCTGGCTATCAGGCTACCTGAAAAGCAGTGAGCTCCAGGTTCTGTGAGAGACCCCATTTCAAGGGAGCAAGGCAGAAGACCATGGGGGAAGACACTGGCATCCTCCTTTGGCCTCTGTACACACACATGCTTACACTTCATACACATATGTAAACACACATAAAAGGAAAAAAAATCCTGTAAAGGGAAAGAGTGAAAGTCACTCTTCTTTCTTTTTGGAAAGTTGGATTGGTTCTTTTGTTTGTTTGAGATAGGCCTCTCACTGTACAGCCCTGCCTGCCTGGCCTGGAACTCCCTCTGATGTCAGTCTGTTCCAGCTTGTGTGTTTGAGACAGGGTCTCTTCACTGACTTGGAATTTGCTAATTCAGCTGAGCTGGCTGGTCACTGAGTCCTCTGGTTTCTACCTCTCGAGTGCTATGATTCCATGTCCAGCCTTTTTTTTTTTTAAAGATTTTTTTAATGATAAATAAATGATAAATGTGAGTACACTGTAGCTGTCTTCAGACCACCAGAAGAGGGTGTCAGATTTCACTATGGGTGGTTGTGAGCCACCATGTGGTTGCTGGGATTTGAACTCACGACCTTTGGAAGAGCAGTCAGTGCTCTTACCTGTTGAGCCATCTCACCCAGCTCCATGTCCAGCCTTTTAACATGTGGACTGGGAACTGAACTCAGGTCCACATGCTTATCAGATGAGTTATCTCCCCAGGCCCATAGCCACTTAAAAATACTTTTTGTTTTATTAATTAGACATAGGAGGTTTCATTATGATGTCTAGCCATTTAGAACTATATTTTATGAAAAGGTCTCACTAAGTTGCCCAAGCTGGTTTTGAGTACCTTACGTAGACTCAGAAGAGATTTTGATTCTCCTGCTTTAGGCTCTTGAATAGCTCGCATTACAGGCCTGGGCTACTAGGCCAAGCTAGGTTTAACTATTTACATCAGTGTTTCTTTTCTTCTTTTCTTTTCTTTTTTTCTGTGTAGTCCTGGCTGTCCTGGAACTACTCTGTAGACCAGGCTGGCCTCGAATTCAGAAATCCTCCTGCCTCTGCCTCCCAAGTGCTGGGATTAAAGGTGCGTGCCACCACCGCCCGGCTCATCAGTGTTTCTCAGTCTTTTCACATAGAGAGTTGTGGACAGCTGTTAGTTTTTCCTGTCATCCAGATATTACATAGGGGTGCATATTTTGTTTTGGTTGAGATCAAATTTCTAACAAAATCTCAGTTGTTCAAGCTTAGGGTTCTGGGTAAAGCCTGTCTGCAGTATATTCATCAAGAATGACATTACTGGGGCTGGAGAGATGACTCAGAGGTTAAGACTGCTGCTGGCTGTTTGTTCTTTCAGAGGTCCTGAGTTCAATTCCCAGCAACTGCCAGGTAGCTCACAACCATCTATAATGAGATCTAGTGCCCTCTTCTGGCCTGCAGGCATACACATGCAGGCAGAACACTGTATACATAATAAATAAATAAACCTTTTTTAAAAATGACATTAGTTTTGTGTGGTCTGACTAGAGATGCATTAAAATAGCAGTGAACTTCTTTGTTTAGTTTAAGCCTTTCATTAATGAACTCATGGAAAAATTTGATTAGTAGACCAAAGTCTCAAACAGATGCAGTTTAGTATTATGACTTGTTCATTCATTAAAATACTTATATTCAGCAAATATTCCATAAATTCTTCTATAAACTAGGAATTCCCAATTGACTCTGTACATTTTATTTTTTCCTAGGTAAAATCTACTTCATCAATTCTTCGGTTTTGTTACTGAAGACACTTAAAAATTGAATATACAAGTTGGTATTATATATAGCTTGTGAATAACATTTAAACTGAAGAAAAATTAAAAAAAATTTTTTTGTGTGTATGAAAAAGCTTTGGCACTCCAAAAAGTGTTTTCTGCTTGCTAGCACTTCTTTTGTATATTCAACAATGTTTCAGCTCAGAAGGGAGGACTTGGAGGCTAGGTAGGCCGGGGTGTTTTACATAAGACACATCTTAATGCTCCCAAGTTCACCAAGATAAGATTGGCCTCTGAGGACTGACTCATGCCAACCTCCTTTGTGAGGGACTTAATAGACATGTCTCCTAGGCTGTGTGTGGCTAAGCGGCAGAAAGCATGTTCAGCATGAATGAAGCCCTAGGATCATTCCTCAGCACTGCAACAATAAATAAATAAAACATGCCACACAAACTGGCACCCTCATATGAAAACCCTCAAATCTTTGCTTGTCAAGTCCCAAGCTACAAATACCACACATGGCTGTAAATGTGAAAGTGTATACAGATAAAATGTGTTCTATCTATCTATCTATCTATCTATCTATCTATCTATGTATTTATACAGTGAGGTATTTTCTAGCAACAGATTAGAATAAAACACTGATAGATGGAACAGTGTTCATAAATTCCAAAGTCATGAGCTAAGAGTAAAAGAAATCAAATACTAAGGGATAAATTTTATGTGACTATCAATTTACAATTCTGTAAAATGAAAACTCATACAAAATGAAAGCCAGTCTATGTGCTTGGGATGAAAGGTGGAGGGTGGTGGGCACACTGTAGCAGTGCGTGGAGAACCTCTGGTGAGTGGCATTAATAGTCTTTAACTCTGTTGTAGGTATAATGTCATGGTTATGCTCCTGCACCAAAACACTGGCCACATTACATGGACAGTTTACTGTATAAAAATTACACTTGAATACTGTCCATAATGATGAACAAACTGAGGCATATATGTGTGAGGAGCAACTAGGAGACACTTTCTCAAAGTTGTCACCTGTAGACATTTTCACTAGATAATTTAGAATACTGTATTTAATTTGTAATCAGCTCTATTTAGTTATGTATGAAGTAAAATTGGCTGTGACGCTAAGGCTGAATAGGAGGTTGAGGTACGTGGGGAGGATCTTGTGTTTTTTGGCATGCATTTTAAAAGATTTATTTTATTTTAAATCATTGGTATATGTGTGTGCATGCATGCCCCCTGTGTACAGGTACTTGAGGAGGCCAAAGGCATTAGATCCCTTTGGAGCCCTGGTTCCAGGAAGTTGTGAGCCTCCTGATGTGGGCTTTAGGACTAGAACTTGGGTCTTCTGGAACGCTGACTTAGCCACTCTCTGATCCCCTAGATTGCATTTTTTTTTTAAACGTTTGGAATATATGACAAAACATTTCTCTATTTCCTACCTAACAATTTTACTTTAGAAATTCATTTAAAGAGCTTCACAATAAAGAGCCATCCACTGTAGTGTCGTGGACCAGTGGTTCTCAACCTTTCTACGACTGTGTCCCTTTACTACAGTTCTTCATGTCATGGTAACCCAAACCGTAAAATTATTTTGCTGCTGCTTTATAATCATAATTTTGCTCCTGTTATGAATTGTAATGTAAGTATCAGATATGCAGGATATCTGTCATGTGACCCTGTTGTGGGAATTATTAAAACACGAATCCACCCCGCAAACTCCCTTTTCCACCATGCCAGATTCTTGTGCCAGTACCATCCGATCTCAACACTAAGTTCTGGCGGGTTCCTGTTATCCTCTCCCAGCTATGCAACATCTTGCTCCCGTGCAACTCTTTACACACCCCCACAATCATTCATCTAGCTAGCGCCTAGTACCTGGTAGGTAAAGCATGACTCTTAAGTTATTCTTAAGGCTTTAATACCCAATCAGGTTTATATAGTAATAAGATCACAATTTACATGATGACAATACAATAATTTCAGAACCAAATAATAAAGACAATATTTTGACCCAATTAATTTAAGCTTGTAAAAACCTTAGCCTGGTTATAACCGTGCGGTGGCTGATTCGTCTTCACCGTCTGACTCCATGATGACAAAACTAGCTCCTCCTGCTCCTCCTCCAACTCTAGCTCCACCTCTCTATTCCTGTCCAATCACAGGCCTGTCACTGAACTAATGTGATTGGACAGAGAAAATGCTGCAGCTTGACCCCCAAAGGGATCCCGATCCATATGTTGGGAATCACTGTCCTAGAATGTCAGAATACTGGGAACAATTTGTGTTAATGAGTTGTTCATTGCTATAAGGAATTACTCTACACACGCTATTTTGAAAAAAAAAAAAAAGAGGCTTATTCATCTTATGGTTTTGGAAGTTCAAGGGCAAGAAACCTGAGTTGACACAGATCTGGTGAGGGTCCGTGGCTGATGGCAGACGGTGGGATGAAGGGTATCTTGGGTACAAGGAGGCACATCTTCAGCAAGGAAATGGAGAACAGGAGGGGCTACGGTTGCTCTTTTTTATAACAATGTTCTCGAAAGAATTACTGAGGGCTTGTAGGAGAATCATCATTAGGTTGTGTAAGAACTTCCACACACTAAGGGTGTCTGCTTCACCCACCTGCCACCACCTGCCTGCCCAGTGCACCTTTGGAAGACACTTAACCCACACCATAAACATGTGACATTAAGAAGACATCAGGATACGTTTTTATGATGTAATACTGTGTGAAACTCATTGTGTCAAAACATATATGACAGCATAGCTAAATATTTGTGATACGTGCTGAAGTCCAAAAATTGCGCACTGAAAAAACAAGATGTTCTCAATATATTTTTAAGTTTTATAAATTTCTGTCGTATAGACAGCGGTTAAAAACAGGGTGTGTTGAGATGCCTAAGCGAGTGCAGAGAGCGAAGAGGTCTGAGGAGAATTCCCTGGGGTAGTCTATAAAAAGTAAATTTTGTGGTATAGTTTGTTATTATGAGCATATGTAAAGAGTAAAGGGCTATCAACATAATTTCTATTTTCATACTTTTCAGAAATACCTTTTTGGCAATTAAGTTTGTCTTTTTTTTATTCAAGACAGGGTTTCTCTGTGTAGCCCTGGCTGTCCTGGAATTCACCCTGTTGACCAGGCTGGCCTCCAGCTTACAGGCCTGCCTCTGCCTCTCGAGTACTGGGATGAAAGGTGTGTGCAACCACTGGTGCCTGAATTTGCCTCTTTAAAAAAATAAAATTGAATATTGAATATTTTGGCTATCATAGAGTAGCAGCACAGTGTGAGATAAAATTTCATTGAAAAATATTGTATTGTACATTACTATGTTTTCGTTATTGGTTAAAGCTTGGTAGATAGCTCACTGCTTGGTAGGCAAGTTGGCTGTTTTCTCCAGTGAATAAGTGTGGGTTAAATGGTGGCTTGCTGGGGTTTAGGCTTGGCGAGGTGGGCCTCGGAAGCTTTGACGGTTCATTGCCCATGCTGGCTCCTGCTCAGGGTCAGGTTGGGGTAGGGAAGTGCAGTCTGAGGTCTCTGCGGACAGGCGTGGGGGCCGGTGGTAGATCTAGCCGGGGGCCTGAAGGGAAAAGGGCAGGAGGAGAGCTCTGGATGGGTCCCGTGGGGAGGAGAATGTTCTAGGTTTGCTTGGTGGGGACGGGCAGCTTGGCTCGGTGGAGACCATGGCTGGGGGCTCTTTAGACGAAGGCCTGCTCCATTGCTCCCCACAGCAGATCCTGATGGGAAGAGGCAGTCCTTGCTTTTAAAGCACTTATTTTCATGGCATAGAGTTGTGATGAGTAAAAAACTTACCCCACTTTCTCAGGGCGGGCCTGGGGTTAAATACCTTTTGAAGGGAGGAGTGTCTGGGAAGGAGAGCTTAATTGGCTAAGCCCTTTAGGCCTTTAGGTCTGTCTTGAGGCTACATGATCTGTGGTCACGTCCTCTACCTGTGGAGGGGCTTGCGTTGCCCTTACGCGACTGACGGCCACAGACCTACGGAGTGGAGAGCTGCAGCCTTGTGTCAGGAGCCTGGTGTCTAGGAGCATGGCAAAATGCCGACCATTCCTTGCAGTTATCTGCGGGGCCTCCGGGGTTTTAAACCTAGCTCAACCAGAAACCAGGCTGTCTTTAACGGTCCCATAAGTAAGGATCACAATTGATCCATAAAAGCAGAAAATTTTCAAAAATTTCTGTACTTTCAATATTTTGTTTGGAGAGGATGTGTCGTATTTAAATCAGAAATCCATGGCTAAAAATATTGCGTTCTGAGGGCCCCAGTGTGCTTCCTGGCAAGAATGGACACAGCTGAGACGGCTTCTCAGAACTTCCTGTGAAGCTCCGACTACAGATGTTCGCTTTGCATTTAAAACTCTATTTCTGATTTCAGTTCTCAAGCATCTTCCAGTAAAGAAGTGGTTGTACAGAATGGTAAGACTTGGGATTGCCCTCGTGGTTTCTTGGGGGCAGGGATAAAGACAAGCCTTTTCTCGGGTACATTTCTCTCACTTGAGTTGTTTGTACCTAGAATCTCTCCTGGTGGTGGTGGTGGTGGGGGACCTTTTAAACTAGGGCATCTTTAATGATAAGCCAAAACAGGCACAAATAGGTTTTATATATATATATATCTTCATTCCAGTGGTTGGCTCATTAGCATCGCTCAATCATGTTAACAAACTGGTAGCATCCAGCCTTGGTGCTCACATCATTATTTGTGTGACAGGTCAAAAGAAAAGTGGAGAGGTGAAACCAGCCCAGAATTTCACAACAGTACCCATCACACAGGTATGGCTGTTGACACATTAAGCATATAGGCCTTTCAATACTCTCAGAGCTACTCTGAATATATATGTATTAACTGTGTGATTAACGCAATCTTATTGAATTCTGGGTAGTTGAGAAAACCATCCATTTTAGTTGTACTTGATGTTTTCCTCACGGCGTTCAGTTTTCTGGTTTTCCCACCGGGACTGCAGGCAGCGCTTCTTTTATTACTGGGTAACTCACTGCTCTCTCCTGTATTTCTCTCACTTGCATTTACCCTGGAATAACTGCTCTAGCCCTTGTGTTGGATGTTAAGTAAATACATGTCCCCATCATTGCAGGATATGAAATAACCTTATCAGTGGGAAGACTTTGAGTCCAAGGACACAAATTTGTCCCTTACGTTTCTCTTATTTGGTTAATCAGACTTTCAACTACAACCTGAGCCAGCAACGCTGGAGTGCATTCAGCCATTACAACCCTGTTACGTTCTCCAGGGATGGGATTCCCTGCATCCTCTTCTGGACTAAAAGAATCACAGTTAAATTTAAGAATCAGACGTGGCTGGACCTCACAGATGAAGCACTTGGTCAAAACACCACAGTGGACACTGGCAGCTCTAACTGCAGCGAGGAAAGGGCCACGTAAGTTAGTCTTCCTGGCCGAGGAAGCTCAGAGGCCCTGCATAATCCAGTGTGACAAGCCAGTTTGTTTTCTTTCGTCATCTTAATTAAAAAACAAGTCACAAATTAACTTAAACATATTTCATCAGTTTTCCAAGAATTTCATACAACTTGCTTTGATCATAGTCACCCCCAACTCTTCCCAGATCCCCCATCTACCCATCTACCTACTCAACCAACCACAGAATTTTATTTCATTTTCCTTTTTTACCCAACAAGCAAATTTTGTCTGTCCAAATATTTTTGCATGTGAATTCCACTGGAGAGTGTTTGATTAGTTTTATTTCTGTAGGTTTTAAAAGTGAAAGTTTCTAATTCATTCTAAAAAGGAAGGAAGGAAGGAAGGGAAGGAGGGAGGGAGGGAGGGAGGGTCTTAGGGTTTCCATTGCTGTGAAGAGACACTATGGCTAAGACATTTCTTATAAAGGAAAACATTTCATTGGGCTGACTTACAGTTTCAGAGTTTCAGTCCATTATCATCATTGGCAGGAAGCATGGCACCACACAGGCAGACATGGTGCTGGAGACGCTGAAGGGGCCAATTGCCACAGGTCGGCCAGTCTGGGCCTTCCAAAACTCTTGGGGAAACAGGGTCCTAGTCAGGTCAAAAGGCATAGGCGAAGAAATGATGGCAGAGACGACACATGGGAGTGCAGGATCTGATTGTATTTCTCAAAAATGGCATCAGACTTTTATAGTCATTTTAAAAGAGAAATGAAAAATCTGGCAGCTCAACAGTTGGGGTACATCTGAGGCCATCTGAAACACACTGGGTCTAAAACAGTCATTTCTTCTGGACAGGTGTTGCACCCCCCTCCCCGGGCCTGAGTACTCTGGGCCTGGGGCGGGGGGGGGGGGAGCTTCGGACTGCATGAGGCTTGAAGCTCTAATCTAAAAGTAAGTCTGTGCACAAAGTGAAAACCAGGCTTATATAGTATACAGAAAACAGAGCGAATGATAAAAGTCATGTAGGCAGGTGAGGGCCACATCAAGGTCAGTAAGATCAGGCATCCAGGTGCAAAATGGAAGAGCAGTGGTGTCCTTCATCCTGGGGCTATCTTGGCAGCTCCAAGCTAATTCTCTGGGTTTGTTGGAGACAAGCACCAGGAAGTCCCAATCTAGCAGTTCCTGAGAATGCTCTTAAGTGAGGGAAGCCCTTCAATTACTCTCTGGTATATAAAGCAATTCTGTCTTCTGTGGGACTGCTCTGAGAATTCTAACTATGTTTACAGTTAGTAATAGTGCCTGACCTTTATTGCTAACTCTGAGGACACTCTGTCTGATAAGGCAGTATCCTTGTGAGAAATTCCAAGCTAACGACAGCTTGGTAATAAATTAGGATACATTGGAACACTGTGCTGGCCAGGGAACAACGTTTAATCTTAAGTTTTAGCTATTTATGAATCATTTCTTGGGATACCTTTATGCCTGAATATGAAGGCATGTTGACGATTGGAAAGACTAATCTGGAACACGTCTGAGTTAGGAGATGGTAACGACTGACTGAATACCCAGGAGGCACAAACTCCCTTTGAAGTCATAATGCCTCTTGTCCATGATCAGGCTTTCAACCCTGATACTGCAGACTTTACTGGAGTAGACGAGTGGGCGTGGCAGCCAATAGTTCTATATTTGGATCCAAAGGCAGCCAGAAGGAGGTGTCTCTTCCCCAGGCACCCAGGAGGAGGGTCTCTTCTACACTGGGTGGAGCTTAAGCACTAGTAGACTGCCAAGTCTACCCCCACAGTAACACACTTCCTATAATAAGGCCACACCTCCTAATAATGCCACTTCTTGGGCCAAGCACATTCAAATTACCACAGGAGGGAAGGAAAGAAAAGTTTGTCTATGAGCATGTCCATATTTGGAAGAAAGTTTGATAATATATCTATTTAATTAAGCAATAATACTAAATTACCCAGTGGGCCTATGATATCCCTAGTCCTGGATTGTTGGTTTGCCTTACAATACCAGGCATGGGTACCTCCTCCCATGATCCTACCCCAAATCAAAGGGTAGCTAGTTACCTTCACAATAGTCATGCCATTATTGAACAGATAGGCACATCTTGCCCACCAGGTTGGTGTTCTGGTTGCAGGGTTCACAACTGGACTAGACCGAGGAAACCTTTACCTCCTGAGCAGCCAGAGGAGGCCCTTCTGTACTTCTCAAAGCTAGCCAGCAAGGAGGTTTCCAGCTAGGTTCCATCTTGCTTTCTTTGTATCATACAATGAGATGTGTGATATCTTCTGCAATGTGCTCTTGGCAACCGAGATCACTGACAAGAGCCTGTATTGTTTGGAAGAAGAAGGAAGGAAGGAAGGAAGGATAGAAAGAAAGGAGGAAAAAGTTTATTTTTAGGCTTGGTCTCAACTCCAAATGTTAAGAGCCCAAGTACCCTGCTCTTACCATGAAATGAACTTATCGTAGCAAGGTACATGTGTCTTAGTGGACGACTCAGAAAAGCCTATTTACTTGGGGCTAGGTGTTGTGTTTGGGTCATGTTGAGAGATTTTCAGATTATCGACCATGGCTAATTCCACAGTTTGTTGTGTAAGAGGACAATTGGTCAAATTTCATAGACTTGCTTTTTGAGCATTTGAGGGTGAACAAGTGGATTAGCTTTGGTTTGAGATAAGCAGATTAAGTAAAAGTCCCCACTGAGAGCAGATCATTCCCAGAAACTCTTTCTCTGCTTTTCAGGCATCCAAATCTTTTGATTGTTTTTGCTTTTGCTTTTTCTGTTACTTGTTTTGGTCTAGGAATCTGAGCTGTTTCATTCGTGTCCTACAAACCCCATTTAATATTTGTTGGTACAGCGGGTGCTTTTGGAAGACTTTTTGCTCTTGTTCTGGCCTGCGACAGTTAGGGCACTCTGTATGAACCATAACATACTATGTCTGTTCTTCTGCGTACTTTCTTTTTATACTTTATATGGCATGGCTAGAATTGCCAGCTTACTCCTGACTTTTGTTTTTTGTTTTAACGTTCTTGATGAAGAGTGGAAATGGATTATTTTGATATATTTGTATAAAGGATATTAGGCATCTTACCCATCAGAATGACTGTCTCCTAATAAGGGTTTAAGGAATTATAATAATTACAAGATTTAGGGAACTGCTAAGAAGTCATCTACATTTATTTCACTTGTTACAACACAACCATCGAGGACAACAGAAGAGAAGCCCACACTACTAAGGGCTCAGGACTTTTCCCCAGGCTCTAATTAATTCCCTACAGGGCTCTTTATTTGTGGTCAGTTGTGTGAAGAGAGACTGATTGCCTGGGGATAGGCATGCTTGCCCAGAGCTGGCTGGCGTGCCTCCATTCCATTTATCCTGACATTAGGGGCTTGTGGGAAGATCAGGCAGCACAGCTTTTTACTGGGTTATGGAGACTTTAGTCACCAGTGGAAACTATGCCTGCAAAGAAAACCAAAATTTGTCTTGCAGGTCCAGTTCTGCCAGAGAGATGTGTGCTATTAGATCCCATGGGCTTGCCACATGTCAGCTGGAGATGGTGGTAACTTTCGCTGTAGCTGACAGCTTCTGTGCACTTACTGAAGGCCAGGGATGGTGAGGTCCCCATATCTGGTGGTCATTACCAGCTCTCTGATTGGTCATAAGAAATCAGGCTGAACAAGGCTAGGAAACTTACTAGAGTTCTACTGGGGTTCTAAAGTGTATTTAAAAGAGATTTGTTCCAACTTCCTATTGGTCTTATCTCACAGGGTTAAACAGATGAGGAAATCCAAGTATAGGCTCTGAAGGACTTGTTGGGTGCTGCTCAAAGCAGTGGCCCTTTCTCCTTAATACCAACAACAAGCCCAATGGAGTGCTACCTAGCCACTCATTGGAGAGGCCATGGGGCTTTCTGCTTGTTTTAAAATGAGATTTAAGATTCCTTTACTTTTTTTTTTTTTTATGTATGTGATTGTGTCTCTCTGTGCAGGTGTGTGTTCAGGTGCCTGCAGAGGTGACAAGAGCATGCTGGATCCCCTGAGCCTGGAGTTATAACCTGCTGTTAGCCACGTGAAATGGGTACTGGGACTTGAACTCCAGTCCTTTGGAAGAGCATCAAGTGCTCTCTCTGAACTGAAGAGTCCTTCCTCCATCCATGTGTCTTGCTTTTTACAGTGCATAAGTCAGATATTGGGCAGGCACTGATATTTTATCTTCCTAGTCATTGCCCTAGGAGTATACTCAGGTGTGAGCCCAGGGTGGGCAGCCCCCATCTCCTGCAGCCCAGCTCATGTGATTATGCAGGCAGCCTGGGTGCACCCACACCCAAAGAGTAGGTCAGGGTCTTCTTTCTAGGAAGTGAGGGGTTTTAGCTCCTGTTGGCAAGACCTCCGGATGCTGATTCCTCTGAATTCTGTAAAATAATAAGCTGCCTTTGCCACGCCAGTGAGGGAACTGTTGAGTTTGACAGAACCAGAGTAGGAGTTGCCGAAAGAACAAACAAACCCAAGTGGAGACATAACCGTGTAAGGTCAAAAGCCCAGATTGAAAAAAAAGATGACCGTGTTTCAGCTTTTGGAAACAAAATGTTCAGGGAGAGGCAAATTTGGCAGACAGATTTGCTGTGGAGGTCTTTTCAGATAGTGAAAACCCTGCAGAGGTAATACAACCCCAGCGTTGGGCACATTTTGAGGTTGGACATTTATAGTGCAAAGAATTCAGAATCTGTTTTAAATGTGTAAGGACTGGGCACTGAGATCTTTTTTTTTCTATTCTTGCTCTGGGTTGTGTCCATTTTTGTGTTCCTATGTATGGCATCCAGCACCTACAACATCCTCACTGACCAAACGGTGAATTAGCTATGTTAAGATCAGGCTGTAGGCTCTTTGCACCAAAGCACGGTGTGCTTTTGAGCTTCAGTGGGCACCACACCCACTGGAAAGAAGCCCCTGGTGTGTTGCTTTTGGGAGCTTGCCTCTCCAGGTGATGGATGGCTTGGAGTGGCTTGGTTATGAGGTTTAGGTCATTGGTGCAAAACAAGACTGTGAGTGACCAAGCCAGTGTGGTCCATTGCAAGAACTACAAAGATTTTTGTCCACACCTGGCATAGTTGGTTTCTTGAAAGAGTTTTCTTTAGTACTTTGATAGACAGTCAAAATAGCACCAGGCAAGGGATCTCTTGAAGCTTTGCTTAGTAAAGAAGTGTTGAAAGTGTTTGCAAACAGGCACACCAAAGGGGTCCAAGTTTATCCTGTTAGGAGATACAAACACTTCCGTTGTCAATCTTAGTTACATGATTTGCTTTGTGATCATCACACACCTTCCCCATAAGCAGTATCATGATGGGGTTCAGTGCAGCCACTGATGTTTCCATTCCTTGGAAGCAGGTCAAGTTGGTGACATCATAGCACGCTGACATCAATTCCCCATGCTATTTGATTTTGGTCTTTGGTTTCTGAAGGCACACTAAGGTGTTCTGACTTTTTGTGTTCAGCCTTCTTGCACATGTAAGTTTTTCATATTCTCCCATTATAACCACTTGCTCATCATTCTTTTATTTCTAACCTTACGGAAATATAGTGAAGAATAATAACCTGAACTTTTGGGTCACACACTGCAGCAAGGCTAGCTTAGAATGTACTACATAATGTAGTATGACCTTAGCTCATGGCAGTACTGCTGCCTCAGTTTCCCCAGTGATGGTATTACAGGAGTGCAACATTGTGCCTGGCTCCAAACTTAAAAAAAAAAAAAAAAAAAAGTAAGCCTCTGATTTTGAAACAGGGTCTCATGTATTTAAAGTTGGCTTCAGAGTTGGTCTGTAGTTGAGGCTGACCTTGAACACCTGATCCCTTTGCCTCTACTTTCTTAGTGGATGAACACCACCAATCCATTCTGCCTTTCCCAGGATTACCCACTTGCTTCGTGTCCTCATCAGTGGGAAACTGAGAATGCCCTTTTCTAAAAGTTTCCATGTGGTTAATACTTTTTGAAAAAAATTCACTGGCCTTGGGCTAAAGGATAAGCTTTGGAGTTAGTAATACAGTTATGTCCTTGGGGTAATGTGTCTGCACCACAAAGGGCTGGAGAGCCAAAGGAACACATCTTCCTGCTGGAGACATTTATGAGATATAATCTAGATGCACAGCTATTCATGTCCTTCATGGTAAGCCAGCAGCTTCTGTCCAGAGGCTGATTAAAATTCTTCCACTTACCTCCTGGATAGTAGCCCAGGGTCTCCTCTCTCTCTTCCCAAGGAGAATCTGTCAACACTAAGGGACCAGATGCTTTTCTGTCATATTCAGGAGGAGAGGAAAAAGCTGCCAACTCTCTACATGAACTCTGGACTCCTGACTTTCGCTACAAACCCCAGATCCCAGTAAGGGTGGAATGAGGTCTGGCTCTCCTCATGCTACCCAGGGGGAGGACTGTGTCAACAGAGCTGATACTGTTGCTCCCAAGTGAATGGTTAATCTGTCTTTGACTCAGGAAAGCTAGTATTTACCTTCAGAAAAGTGTGCACAAATACGGGCCCTAAGGCTGTGAGCTCTCCTTGTAAGATGCTTTAATCATTCTATTTGTTGTTTTATGATTATTTTATGATTAACTAAGCCCAATGATGCTGAGCATATTTTAAATTTTACTATTTTTGACTCTCTGTCTCTGTCTCTGTCTTTCTCTCTCTTTCTGTGTGTACATGAGAGTAAATGCCCTCAGAGACCAGAGGCATCAGATCCCTGCGGCTGGGGTGGCAGGTACTTGCGAGCCTTGGTTTGTGACTCCCTCCCTAGGCTCTGTCAGTGCTGGCATCACAGGCATGCACCACCAGCCAGAGCTCTGTTTTGATTTCTTTCTTTTTCTTTCTTTTTTTTTTCATTTTTGTATATTTTACTTGCTTCTTATTTTTTATTTTCTTAATGGGTCCATTTGAGAAGTAAAACTTATTTATTGTAATAAAAATCCACTTTAGCATCATGTTTTATGGCTCATGTATCACCTATCCAAGGTTGTATAAATATTCTAGGTTTCTGATATAAATTTTGGTTTTAGGCATCACATTTAGTTCCATGACCTGTTCTGAAGCATTTTTTTTTTTGAGTGTCTGTGAGGAGTCAATTATTCCTAATAATAAAGTTTTTGATTATAGTTATTTATTTGATCTCTCTCTCTCCCTTCCCTCCCTCCCCCCTCTCTCTGTGTGTGTGCCCACTCATGTGTAGGTGTGCATTTGTGCTCACAACATTGTGCGTGTGTGGAGGTTAAAGGAGAACTTCTGGATGTCAGTTCTCCCCTTCCACCAGATCACAGGTCATGGGGCCTGGAGGCAGCTGATCCCACCAGCTGAACCATCTTGCAGTCTGAGTCATTCCTATTTTGATGCATGATATTGTTTCCATTTTCTTAGGTTGTCTTTAAAGTTTGGTGATGCTGAAGGTCCCAAGGATATTGACATAAGGTAGGTAGCATTACAGTTTTAGCATGCCAGATATACTATGCTCTGCTTAATTTACTCACTCCCCTGTGAGTGTCAAGAGCCAGGCCTGTGCCTGTCCTGTGACACATGAGAGATTCCATATCTAAGTGCACTGAGAAGTCAGTGGCTGTGTCTGATGAGATCCTGTAGGAATGCTTTCTACACAACAAAGTCCAAAAATATCTCAGTGCTCTGAGAAATCAGCAGGTAAAGGAATCTTGCAGGGATGTTTTCATTATCACCACCACCACCACCACCACCACCACCACCACCATTGCCACCATCACCACCACCACCACCATTGCCACCACCACCACCACCACCACCACCACCACCACCACCACCACCACCACCACCACCACCGTCATCTCCATCACCACCATCACCATTGAATTATTCTTTTAACCACTACCCAAACACCTGTACCCCTCATTCTCTCCAGTGAGGGGATTAAGAACACATGAACCTGGGAATGTGGTCCTTTTCCCAGAACAAAGAATAATGCAGAGGAGAGTCCAGTAAGCTTCAGGCTCTGTTTTAAGTTGATTCATTGTAGCTTAGGATAATCGCATTATTGGACTACCATGAAGAGATCTTTGCTGTCCCAATTCCCCAGTAGACAGTCAATAAAGGTCTCCAGTTTTCTCTGCTTATGATAGAAAGCTGCACCTACAGAAAATGATTAGTAGCCAGTAATCAACAGACTTAAAAACAAATACTGTTCATCATGTGTTGTGTAGCATGTCTCTTTAATCCCAGCTTGAGGCAGAGGCAGGCAGATCTCTGTTAGCTTGAGGCCAGCCTGGTAAACAACGAGTTCCAGACAAACTGATAGTACATAGTAAGACCCCGTTTTAATTTTTTTCTTTCCATAAAAATATCTATAATTTCTTCAGCAGTTGGTGATCAAGACATTTGAAGGCATATTTTTTTTTTTTTCCTGACAGTGCACTCAATGTATGCAGAAGGACCTGAGTGTATTCTCATGTTAAAACCCATGTTAAAACAAAGCTGGGTATCATGGTGTTCCTTACAACCCCAGTACTGGGAAGGTGGGGACAGGCAGACCTATGAGTCTCACTGGCCATATAGGACAGTGAGAACTCTGTCTTAAAAAAAAAAAAAAAAAAAAAAGTGGGCAGTTCCTGATCAACAGCACCTCAGGTTGTTCTCAGGCCTCACAAGAATGTGTGCAGCATGCGCACACAGAGCAGGGCGTCCCTACTGCATGAACTTTTTAGTGAGATGAGCACGTGTGTCTTCAGTCAGGGATGCTAGGGCAGGTACGTTGTCCTCTCCTGAGCTCTGTTCTGAGGGGCACTTTGGCCATGTAGAAATATTTATGAGTCTCTAGTAAAAGTTTCTGTATTGAGGTTTGTTTGAGAGTGACTACACACCCTGCCTTTCCCTGAGAAAATCACATAATAACTTTATTCAAATACCCCAAAAGATAAGGTTCTTAAGGAAAGCTGGCTTTTTATAACAGAATGTATCTAGGTTTGACCATGAACGGCTTTCTCTCTCAGGGCAACTGTCCCCATGCCAGAAGATGCTAGTGTTTCCCAGAGCATAAACTAGAACATACATACTGCCATCCTTCAGAGAAACATTTTCCTGATTGTTGGTGATCAACCTGAGGCCTTGTGCTTGCTAGATAATCACTCCACCACTAGGCTACATGCTGTGCCCTTCAAAGAATCTTCATTAGGAAACAGAATCCGCTGGGTAACTGAACAGATGTGCACATTTGATCTAGAAATGTGAAGCACTTTTGGTTTGTAATAGTACTGTTCCTCAACTGGAAAATAGCCCTCTAAATTCTTTTCCTCCTCCTCCTCCTCCTCCTCCTCCTCCTCCTCCTCCTCCTCCTCCTCCTCCTCATCCTTACATCCTCCTCCTTCCCCTCTTCCTCCCCTCCCTCCTCCTCCTCCTTCTCTTTAGGTAGGATGATAAAGGTGTGTGACATTTTATGCCCATATTCCCTTTATGTCTTACCATTCGAGGGTAGTAGAAATCACTTGCCCAACTTTCATCTGCCCATCCTCTCTCCTTAAAAGCCTTTCTGACCAAAGAGCGCTGTGTTAACACGACACAAAGCTAGACATAATTGAGCAGAGGGAACCACAACTAATAAAAGATACCCTCCTTAAGGGTGACCTCTGGGCGAGGCTACTGGGCTTTTTCTTACTTAGTGATTGATGGAGGAGAGTCCAGCCGCTGTAGGTGGTGCCACTCCTGGGCTGGTAATCCTGGGTTCTATAAGAAAGCGGGCTGAGTAAGCCATGGGGAGCAAGCCAGTAAACAGCACCCCTCCGTGGCCTCTGCATCAGCTCCTGTCACCAGGTTCCCAAGTTGTTTGCATTCCTGCCTTGATTTACCTCAGTGCTGTGTGTTACCTGGGAAGTTTCCTCCCTAAGTTGATTTAGGTCACTGCGTTTACCACAGCATTAGAAACCCCAACTATAAATTCATATTTACTATGCTTAGAAGACAAAAAAGCAAAAAAAAAAAAATGCTTCTAACACGTAAGTCCTTCATAACTTGTCCAAGCTGTACCCTAGCAGTCCACTTCCCCTTTCCCCAGACATTGAAGACGGCTCTTAAATGGACTGAACTTGTGACATTTGCTGCTCTAGAAAGACAGTAGGTCATAAAACAACCTGCTATTTCTGCTTTCATAATCAAACTTGCTCACTCCGCTCAAAAAGGTGACTAGGGCAACTGTAAGACACATATGTTAAAATTAGAGCCTGCCTACACAGACAGATGACTAGGGGCTGCATCTTGGGATGGCTCTCGGGTACAGTCCTGGCCTTGCCCTGGGTGTCAGTACTTAAACTAAAAGGCTCTTGTTCTTCAAGTGCATTTATGGTCATGGTGAATCTCTAGTGAGCCCAGACCCATCACACTAAGACAGGACTGACTGCATCCACCCGTGTCATGGAGAATGTCAGCACCCCAGCCTCCGCTACCTCGAATGAGATTGTTCAGAAGTGTTCTTTTTACCTCAGCTCCTAGGATTCTCCATGAGCACAAAATGAAATAAAGAGAACAGAAAGATCAGAAATACTGACCTATAAGAACAAGAGAATAGCCGGGCAGTGGTGGCACACACCTTTACTCCAAGCACTTGGGAGGCAGAGGCAGGTGGATTTCTGAGTTCGAGGCCAGCCTGGTCTGCAGAGTGAGTTCCAGGACAGCCAGGGCTATACAGAAAAACCCTATCTCAAAAAACAAAAACAAAACAAAACAAAAAAACAAAAAAACAAACAAAAAACTCCCAACAAAACAAAACAAAACAAAACAAGAGAATACTTGATATAATTGATAATCCAACCAGTATTTCCAATTACTACTGATGTTCTAATCCTATCAGTCTTGAATTTTGTTCTATGTAATGTCTCATCTTTTAAAAATAAAAGAAAATTATCATGATATATACGCTATACTTTTTCATGATCGGAGAATGTTCCACTTTAAAGCCGTTAGTGGTGAGGGTGATGGTCTCAGGTTGTCTCTGACAGGCAGCTCAAACACGTCTGAGAGAAACTAGGGAAGTGTTTTTTTGTCCCCCTGGGCTCAATTCCTCATATGTGACACTGGGAAAATGTAAGAAATCTATTGCTATTATTTTATGAAAATTTAATTCTGTGTTTTAATAAAAACCTAAGTTTTTATTAAATTTGTTGCAATAACAAACATACAGTTTGACTCTTAGAAAAAAATAGCTGCCCCTCCTCCATTTGTAAGATTTTTGTATTACTCTTTTTCCTGTTGCCTTCTTACCAACTTGGCTCTGTTTGGCTCCAAAAGGAAGCTTCTCCCTAATCCCACAACCTGACAAAAGAGGGCGCCATTGTACTGTTCACGGATGACGCGGGCCTGAGACAGTAAAAGTTAAAAAAGAGCCAGCTAACACTAATGTACAGTCCTTTTCAGGTTCACCCTAACCAATTACAACAAGCTGGCCAGCCAGAGTTGGTTCAGTTTACACCGCGTCGAGATAATCTTCAACAATTCGATGCAAGCAACTTTTAATGCAACCGGTATATATGCTCTGTCAACTTACTCATACCGCTGCCAACGTGTCAGCAGCCTGAGGCGGAATGATGCCCTACTGTTGCTTAGCAGCTCAGAGGATGTGACAAGCCTGTGGGAGGTCACGTTTATTGATTTCCAGGTAATAAATTAAAACTTATGCTTTACATGCCTGCATACTTGGTGCCAAAGAAACTCAGTATTAGTTTACATAACTCAAAACACGACGTTTGCGGAAGAGTGTCCGTAAAGTACCTTTAAGTACGACAGTGGTTTATTCTGGATCTTCTGAGGTATGAGATGGAGCAGGGCGGACAATTTCTTCTGCCTGAGCACTCCAGGGCTCGTGTTTACTTTCCTGTTTACCCACTCACCAGGTACTTATCTAAATCCTAGCGCAGCTGTGGCTGAAGCCTGGTGACTGACATTTCCTGGGCCCAGAGCTCTGTGAGGAGAACCCTTCTGGGAGCGTAGCAAGTGATCTTATCAGCGTAGATAAGAAGTACATCTGCACTGTGAAAGACAGTGTTGACAGTTAGCCTGGGAATGTAATCATCAACCATCAGAAATAGCCCAGAGAGCTTGAAAACCTTGGGAGAAACGCATTGGAGTGTGACAGGCATCTTTGCACCCAGCATCCCAGCTGAGAGACGTTCTGTCAAGCCCCTCTATATTGTTCACCTGCGGCCAGTCTTACTCACTGAAGTAGCATACATGGCGTTGCATATCCCTTATAAGGGTATGTACCTGCTTTCCCCATATTTACGTGGGTATACAGATTCATGTGTATGTCTCTCAGCTTGGAGGAGGCTTAGTGTTAATGAAAGGCCAAGAGGGAAGAAGGGAAGAACATGTATGTTGGAGTCAGGCAGATTTGATATTAAAATCACTCCTCTGCCACATGGCTAAGTTACTTAACTGTGTCTGTATGTGGCCTAGCTTCATCCATGTAGAAAGTATGTGACCTTGTATGTGTAAAACACTCAGGACCATTCCAGACATGGAGTAACAACAGCAGGTATACCAGTGTATGCAAATGGTTAAGACAACGCATTTTAGGTTATGTGCATTTTGTGACTGAAATAACAAAACAAAATAAAACAAAACACTCGAGCAAAGCCCAAGAGTGGGGATTTCGAATGAAGGAAAGGAAGAGAGGATCAGAGGATGGCTTTGCAGCCCCCAGGGATGACTGGCTCACAAACTAACAGGAACGACTTCTCTGTTGGCTGAGAGAGGCACAGCAACTTGGCTTAGAAGCTATGGAGCAGCAGCATTCAGGACAAGCACCCCGGTATATGTTCTAGAGAACTTGCTGTGGGGAGCACATTCCTCTTTAGGATTGTGTAACATGTATGCATGAAATTGGCTTCCCCAAAGCGAATGCGTATCCATCCCAGCTTTGTGGAAGCACCAAGAATGTAAACAGAAGCAAGAATGCAAGCTCAGGCCAGGGGAGAGGAATGTCCACAGAAGACTGCTGTCCACTCTGCAGGCTTGCTGGCTTTTCTTGTAGAGTAGAGTAAACGTTTGTCCCTCGGCAGGCACAAGAGATTGGTTGCAGACCCTAATTCTTTCCATGGGTACCAAACCCATGAGTTCTCGAGTCCCTTACATACAATGGCATGGTATTTGCGTATGACCCACATACGGCCTTCTATGGGAGTGACAAGAAAAGAGATAGACGACACCAGAAGCTGTGGAGTCATGTGAAGCCATATGTGTGTGATGCCAGCTTTCCTGTGTGTAAATTTTATCATCACAGGCTGCTTTCTGCTGTGCAACTCCAGGTGAGGTATGGAACTTTCCCAAGCCCCAGGCTCTTCTTTAAGCTACAGCAAAATGGTCGCTTGTTCATGGGCTGCTATGAAGGCTAAGTTGGGCAAGCAGTATCTGGTACATAGAAAGCCTTCAGTGTGTGCCTTGGTTTAGATTTTTACCACAGCAGGACTCGTCCTCCCTGGGAGATGTGTTCCAACCACTCTCTGTCAGTGGCATCAAATACTGTTCTTAACCAAACCCAGAGCATCCTGGGTGTTAGAGACACAACAGACATGCTATTATATATGAACTCAAATAGTTCTAAAAAGCAGATTAAAAGAAGTTTCATTTCAGAGTCTTTAACTGCACACTTTTAGTTGCCACAGCTCACCCTTCCTAGAATGGTTGGTCAGTTTTCTTTGAAAAATCAAGTTTTCAGCCAGGGATGGCAGCTCCTATCTATGATTCTAGCACACATGAAGCTGAAGCAGGGGGACAACAGTGAGTTTGGGGTCAGCCTGGTCTATACTGTGAGCCCTCAAAATAAACAAAATTTCATTGTCCAAGTAAGCAGAATCATATTTACCAGATCACATACTTAAACTATTCTACAATAGAGTGGTGATATGTGCCCTAGCTCTTTTTCTCATTTTCTTGCTAAAGTACCCTGATGAAAGCTCATTTAAGGGAGAAACACTTTATTTGGCTCACAATTCCAGGTTCTTGATATCATTTCAGGAAGTCAAGGCAGCATAAACTTGAAGCAGACAGCTACTTCCACAGTCAAGAGCATAGCTGCATACATGCCTAGTCCTCAGCTCACTTACTTGGTTTTTATACACTCTGGGACATAAGCCTAGGGAATGGTACCACCTTCAGTGGGCTCGATCTTCACACATTTTATTTACATAATCAGTATGATCCCCCCCCCCCCAGACATACTCACAGAGAATCTGATATAGATATTCTCTCTCTGACAGTCTCTTCTTAGGTGGTTTCAGTTATGGAAAGTTGGCAATTAAAACTAACCACAGTATGTAAAATTTGGTTAATTGGAGCCCAGAACCACTAGCACAGTGCAAATTAACTCTTAGAGGGAAGACATGGGTCACTCCTGTTCTTTTCTTTGTCTTGACAGATCCAAGGCTTCTCCATCAAGGGGGCAAAGTTTTCTCAGGCCCGGGACTGCAGCTCTTCCTTCTCACCTGCTGTTCTGATTGGCCTGGCCATGTCTCTGATTCTGTTGCTGGTGCTGGCCTATGCTCTGCATATGCTCATCTACCTACGCTATCTGGATCGTCACTACGAGTTCATCACCTCTCCTGCCCACTTCCCATCTCTGAGAGCACTAGATACAGGGGAGGAGAAGGAGCTTCTGGAGAGCCAGGGAGCTGAATGCTATGAGCTAAGGAACCAACAGATCTGCAAAATCTATATTTAGCAGCACTAGTCTCTCTCTCTCCTCACCAAGGCTAAACCATCCCCAAAAGACATTGTTCTCTTTTGTGATGTCTGAATTGTGAATTGTTTGATTAAAAAAGAGAAAAGGGAAAACCTTGGCAATGAATTGGTTTTTAGCATTTATTGGCTTTGCTAGGTAGGTCTGAAGCAGTGAAAAAGTATCTCAAGGGATCCCACAGAGGTAAGTACCACTTTTTCCCAAAAGTATTTGGACATAGTGAAGGAAAAAAGAGGAAGAAAGGGAGTGTCCTGGCTAGTTTTATGTTGGCTTGACCCAAGCTATAGTCACTGAGAGGAGGGAACCACAACTGAAAAAATGCCTCCATAAGACTGAGCTGTATGCAAGAGTGTAAAACATTTTTATAATTAGTGATTGGTAGGGAGGACCCAGCCATGGTGAGTGGCGGCATCCTGGGTTGGTGGTCCTGGATTCTATAAGAAAGCAGGCTGGGCAAGCCATGAGGAGCAAGCCAACAGGCAGCACCCCTCCATGGCCTCTGCATCAGCTCCTGTCTGTAGACTCTGGCTCTGTCCTGACTTTTTTCAGTCATGAACAGTGATGTTGATTTAGAGTCATAAAGCAAATAAATACTTTCCTCCCTATATTATATAAACCTTGACAAAAGAAGGGGGTTTCTATTGTATACATACTCTTCACTAGAGGTGCACATGATAGTCTCCAAAGGTCTGTTGCACACAACTGAGGCCAGATGGAATGAGCATGACTACTGCCCCTACCGCACAGCATGGGCTGTGCTGTTTCTGAATGCCAAAGGCCTTGACATGAAGGCTTAGAGTACAGTGTTCTGCCATAGACAGACAGCAGCTTTCCAGAGGGAGCTCTAGGGAAAAGAGAAAAAGAAAACTACCTTTTAAACTGATGCTCAACATAATTTCTGGGGGAAAAGAGTAAATTATGCTCCAAAACTTTAAAGATCTGAACTTTTCCTGTCAACATGAGACTTCTCCCCATAGACTATGAAAGCCAGAAGATTCTGGGCAGACTTCATACAGACTCTAAGAGAACACAAATGCCAGTCAAGGCTACTATACCCAGCAAAACTCTCAATAACCATAGATGGCAAAACCAAGATATTCCATGAAAACAAACTTACACAATCTCTTTCCACAGATCCAGCCCTTCAAAGGATAATAAATAGAAAACTCCAACATAAGGAGGGAAAGTACACCCTAGAAAAACTAAGAAAATAATCTTCTTTTAACTAACCAAAAAGAAGATAGCCACAAAAAACATAATCCCACCTGTAACAACAAAAATAACAGGAAGCAACAATTACTTTTCCTTAATATCTCTTAATATCAATGGACTCAATTCCCCAATAAGAAGACATAGACTAACAGATTGGGTATGTTAACAGGACCCAAAGTTTTGCTGTATACAGGAAACCCACCTCAGTGACAAAGACAGATACTACTTCAGAGTAACAGGCTGGAAAACAATTCTCCAAGCAAATGGTCCCAAGAAATAAGCTGGAGCAGACATTCTAATATAGAATAAAATTGAGTTTCAACTTAAAGTTATAAAAAGATAAGAAAGGACACTTCATACTCATCAAGGGAAAAATCTACCAAGAAGAACTCTATTATGAACATCTATGCTCCTAATGCAAGGGACCCACATTCATAAAAAAAAAAAAGTTTACTAAAAGTCAAAGCACATATTGTACTGTACACAATAATAGTGGGAGACTTCAACACCCCACTCTCAGCAATGGACAGATCATGGAAACAGAAACTAAACAAGGACACAGTGAAACTAAGAGAAGTTATGAACAAAATGGACTTAACAGATATCTATAGGACATTTTATCCTAAAACAAAAGAATATACCTTCTTCTCAGCACCTCATGGCACCTTCTCCAAAACAGGCCTCAACAGATACAAGAAGATTGAATAATCCAATGCATCCTATCAGATCACCATGGACTAAGGCTGGTATTCAAAAACAAAAATAACAGAAAGCACACATACACCTGGAAGGTGAAAAGTGCTCTACTCAGTGATAACTTGGTCAAGAAAGAAATAAAGAAGGAAGTTAAAGACTTTTTAGAGTTTAATGAAAATGAAGCCACAACATACTCAAACTTATGGGACACAATGAAAGCAATCCTAAGAGAAAAACTTATAGCTTGTACTGGCTGGTTTTTTTGTGTCAACTTGACACAGGCTGGAGTTATCACAGAGAAGGGAGCTTCAGTTGGGGAAATGCCTCTAGGAGACCCAGCTGTGGGGCATTTTCTCAATTAGTGATCAAGGGGGTATGGCCCCTTGTAGGTGGTGCCATCCCTGGACTGGAAGCATTGGGTTCTATAAGAGAGCAGGCTGAGCAAGCCAGGGGAAGCAAGCCAGTAAGGAACATCTCTCCATGGCCTCAGCTCCTGCTTCCTGACCTGCTTGAGTTCCAGTCCTGACTTCCTCTGGTGATCAACAGCAATGTAGAAGTAAGCTAAATAAACCCTTTCCTCCCCAATTTGCTTCTTGGTCATGATGTTTGTGCAGGAATAGAAACCGACTAAGACAAGCTCTGAGTGCCCCCCAAAAGAAACTGGAGAGAGTATGCACTAGCAGCTTGACAGCAAATCTGAAATCTCTAGAATAAAAAGATGTAAATACACTAAGAGGAGTAGATGGCAGGAAATAATTAAACTCAGGGCTGAAATCAACCAAGTGGAAACAAAAAGAACTATACAAAGAATCAACCAAACTGGGAGCTGATTCTTTGAGAAAGTCAACAAAATATATACACCCTTAGCCAGACTAACTAGAGGGCACAGAGACAGTATTCTAATTTTAAAAATCAGAAATGAAAAGGGAGACATAATAACAGAAACCAAGGAAATCCAAAAAATCATGAGATCCTACTACAAAAGCCTGTACTCAACACAACTGGAAAATCTGGATGAAATGGACAATTTTCTAGACAGATACCAGGTACCAAAGTTAAATTAGGATAAGATAAATGATCCAAACAGTCCCATATCTGCTAATGAAGTAGAAACAGTCATTAATAGTCTCCCAACCAAAAAAAAAAAAACTCAAAAAACAAAAAACAAACAAAAAACAAAACAAAACAAAATAAAACAAAACCCCAGGACCCAGATGGGTTTATTGCAGAGTTCTATCAGACCTCAAGGAAGACCTAAAACCCGTATGATCATTTTTTTAGATGCTGAGAAAGCATTTGACAAAATCCAACACCCCTTCATGATAATAGTCTTGGAAAGATCAGGAATTCAAGGCCCACACCTAAACATAGTAAAAGCAATATACAGCAAACCAGTAGCCAAGATCAAAGTAAATGGAGAGAAACTTGAAATAATCCCACTAAAATCTAGACAAGGCTGCCCACTCTCTCCCTACCTATTCAATTTAGTACTTGAATTCCTAGTCAGAGCAATTAGACAACAAAAGGAGATCAAAGGGATACAAATTGGAAAGGAAGAAGTCAAAATATCACTATTTACAGATGATATGATAGTATACTTAAGTGACCCCAAAAATTCCACCAGAGAACTCCTACATCTGATAAACAACTTCAGCAAAGTAGCTGGATATAAAATTAACTCAAGCAAATCAATGGCCTTCCTCTATACAAAGGATAAACAGGCTGAGAAAGAAATTAGGGAAACAACACCCTTCATAATAGTCACAAATAATATAAAATACCTTGGTGTGACTCTAACTAAGCAAGTGAAAGATCTGTATGACAAGAACTTCAAGTTTCTGAAGGAAGAAATCAAAGAAGACCTCAGAAGATGAAAAGATCTCCCTTGCTCATGGATTGGCAGGATTCATATAGTAAAAATGGCCATCTTGCTGAAAGCAATCTACAGATTCAATGCAATCTCCATCAAAATTCCAACTTAATTCTTCACAAAATTAGAAAGAATAATTTGCAAATTCATTTGAAATAATAAAAAAACCTAGGATAGCTAAAACTATTCTCATCAATAAAAGAACTTCTGGTGTAATCACCATCCCTGACCTCAATCTGTACTACAGAGCAATTGTGGTAAAAACTGCATGGTATTGGTACAGTGACAGGCAGGTAGATCAATGGAATATAACTGAAGACCCAAAAATGAACCCACACACCTATGGTCACTTGGTCTTTGACAAAAGAACTAAAACCATCCAGTGGAAAAAACCCAGCATTTTCAACAAATGGTGCTGGTTCAACTGGTGGTTAGCTTGTGGAAGAATACAAATTGATCCATTCTTATCTTCTTGTACAAACCTAAAGTCCAAGTGGATCAAAGGACCTCCACATCAAACCAGATACACTCAAACTAATAGAGAAGAAAGTGGGGAAGAGCGTCAAGCACATGGTCACAAGGGAAAATTTTCCTGAACAGAACACCATCACTAGCTTATGCTCTAAGATCAAGAATTGACAAATGGGACCTCATAAAATTCCAAAGCTTCTTTAAGGCAAGGGACACTGTCGAAAGGACAAAATAGCAACCAACAAATTGGGAAAAGATCTTTACCAACCCTATGTCTGATAGAGTTAATATCCAATATATACAAAGAACTCAAGAAGTTAGACTCCAAAAACCAAATAACCCTATTAAAAATAAATAAAGAATTAAATTAAAGCTAAATAAAGAATTCTCAACTGAGGGCCAGGGGTCCAGGTCTCAAAGCCAAATACTTGACTGAGCTTAAATTACTTGAGTAGACCACTGCCCCCACACTGCCGCACAGAGTTTGTTGTCCCATAGGAGGAACAACAATATGAACTAACCAGTACCCCCAGAGCTCCAATGGACTAAACCACCAACCAAAAAGTACACATGGTGAGACCCATGGCTCCATCTGCATATGTAGCAGAGGATGGCTTTGTCGGTCACCAATGGGAGGAGAAGCCCTTGGTCCTGAGAAGGCTCAATGCCCCAGTGTAGGGGAATGCCAGGGCCAGGAAGTGGGAGTGGGTGGGTGGTGGAGCAGGGGGGTGGGGGGGGGATGGGATAGAGTTTTCTGTGGGGAAACTAGGAAAGGGGATAACATTTGAAATGTAAATAAAGAAAATATCTAATAAAAAAGGATAATACCTTAAAAAAAAAGAGGAAATTTCATACCACAAAGAGCCTACATAATGAAAGAAAATTGGAAAGATCTCACAAAGCTGAACTGTCTGAGACTCGTCAGCGATATAAATAATGACACGGACTTTTTAATATTTTAAAGCATGGGCCTTTCTGCTAGGACAGTCTCCCAGCTTCTCTAACTTGACTAATTCTGGCACTATGTTCCACCATATGTCCTCTCTGCTCCTCTCTGGTCCATCAATTCACTTCTGCGTCTGCTCGCTGAATCTCTCTCCTTTGCTTCTCTCAGCATCCTTCTCTCTGCCTAGAAGAGCCAAACTCCATTGCCTGTGCAGCTATTGATAGGCAGATCTTTATTACAGCCAATCAGATACAATTCTAGATTGCCTTAGGCAGGGAGCAAGAACAAATAGTTACAAAATATGAGAACAGAGTTGGGCCATGGAAACAATAACACCAAGATCCTGACAGTACAGAATTAACAATCAAATATACAGAGACTCACCTTCGCACAGTGTACCCCAGCAATCTCATACTTGTAGATTTAACACACTTTGAAAGATCTAGAAGAAAATGAAGAAACCACACCCAAAAGGAGTAGATGGTAAGAAATAATCAAACTCAGGGCTGAAATCAAAATACTAGAAACAAACAAAAATGTAAAGATCAATAAAACAAAAGGTGGTTCTTTGAGAAAAGTCAATAAGACTGACAAACTCCTTTCCAACTTATCTAAAGGCAGAGAGAGAATATCCAAATTAAAAGTAGAGATGAAAATGGGAATATAACAACAGACACTGAGGAAATCTAGAGGATCATAAGGACTTTAAAAACCTTTACTCCACCAAATTGAAAACCTAAAAGAAATGGGCAATTTCCTGGAAACATACCACTTACCAAAATTAAATCAATATCAGGTAAGCAACTTAAACAGCCTCTAGTGAAATAGAAGACTTTTAATTAAAAGTCCCCCCACAAAAAGCCAAGTCCAGACTGTTTTACTGCAGAATAGTCCTTAAATTATTCCACCATATAGAATCAGAAGGAACACTGCCTGATTCATTTTATGAAGCCACAACTACCCTAATACTCAAACCACATAAAGACCCAACAAAGAAAGAGAATTACACATCAATATTCATTATGAACATAGATGCAAAAGTTCTCAATAAAATACTTGCAAACTGAGTCAAGAACACATCAAAAAGATCATTCACAGTAGTCAAGTAAGTTTCATCCCAGAAATACAGAGATGGTTCAACATACATAAAGTAGCAAATGGAATCCTGGAGAGATTAGGGATACACGGGCCATATGTCAACATAATAAAGACAATTTATAGCAAACCTATAGCCAACATTAACTTAAATGAAAATTCCTCTGCAATCAGGAAGAAGACAAGTTGCCACTCTTTTCATACCTATTCAGTATAGTACTTGAAGTCTGAGTTAGAGCAATAAGACAACTGAAGGAGATCAAGGAGAAAGGAAGAAGTTAAAGTATTTTTATTTGCAGGTGATATGATAGTATGGACAAGTGACCCTAAAAAAAGTGAAACTCCTAAGGCTGTGTACTGGCTGGTTTTCTGTGTCAACTTGACACAAGCTGGAGTTATCACAGAGAAAGGAGCCTCTTCCTTGAGGAAATGCCTCCATGAGATCCAGCTGTAGGGCATTTTCTCAATTAGTGATCAAGAGTGGGAGGGCCCGTTGTGGGT
>JADRCD010208826.1:0-5000 GCA_019843815.1 Montemys delectorum
TTTTTTTTAAAAAAAAAAAAAAAAAAAAAAGCCTCCCTCTGCTCTGAAAGGAACAGTCCAGACCCTGTAATCATACCTTCTTCTTTGCCCTTGCAAGCCAGACTAATTGGCCATCTTTTGCTAAGACATTGTTTCTGAATGAAACCAAAGTCTGTTAGAAAGATACCTGACAGCCACATCTGGCCTCTGTATACATGTGCAGAAATACACACACACAATACAGACAAGTATATTCAAAAAGAAGTATTTTAAATGTGCTTATAGCCACATTGTTTCTAAAGTTTTTCATTTTGATTTACATGTCTGTCTGTCTGTCGACAGAGACCAGAAGAGGGTGTCAGATCCCCCAGAGCTGGAGATAATAGGCAGATGTGAGGCACCTGATGTGGGTGCTGAACTCAGATCCCCTGCAAATACAGGAAATGATATTAACAGCTGATCTATTCTCCAGCCCAAGGTTAACTTTCTTATAACTCTATTTTAAAATAGAATGGGGAATTTCAGAAGACTAAGAATAATGAGAGTTTTTAACAGGTTTCTTCATCAAGGGAACTGGAAATATGTTCCAACTAGTACTTCCTCTGTACACAATACAAGAGACTGTCTGACCAACCTGAGCTTAAATTACTTCCTGAAAACAGAAAACCCATCAAAGGTCTACATGAAAGAACAAGACGAAATTGGAGCAGGCAAACATGAATAATCTAGACCTGTATTGTTTAGCAATTTAAATCAATCGATGATGACGTGCTTACTTTAATAGATGCAGAATTTAAAAAAATAAACTTTCTAAGGTGAGCATATGGATTCCAATTTTTAGTACCACCTATCACATTCATCTGAGACTAACTTCCCTTCATAATGAATCCTTTCTTCCCTTCCCCTTTCCATTTTCTTCTTTGCACTTTTCTTGAGACTGGGCTTCATGTAACCCAGGCTAGTCTTGAGTTTGCTGTGGATTCCTATGCCCAGAGTCTCCACCTCCAAGTGCTGGCATCATGGTTCAAACCTCCACACCCAGCATGGATACACAGGACACAGGACCAGGCTGGGGTTCAATAAATGTTATGACTGAAAAAATGACAGTGTGGTGAATTCTATCCACTTAAACGGCAGGACGGGGAGGGTGGAAGCGGAACTCTCGCCTGGTAGATGAAGGGTTCCATTGTGAGATGGACACTGATCAGCTTGGTTGACAATAGCAGAACTCCACATAGGCACTACGGGAAGAGGGAATGTGGCAAACCAACAGATGTTATCTTTAAAGAATATATCATCTGGCCTTGCTAAAACTGCCACAGGATCACAGGGGTCTGTTTTGACTTGTTTTGATTTTAATTTTGAAAGACTTTATGATCATTTATCATAGTCTGTGAAGTTTAATATGAGGCAACTGATATCGAACTGGTATTTATTGAACACCTGATACAGACAAAAAAAAAAACCACTCTTGCATGCATTACATAAAATACAAGGAAATATAATGCTAGATCTCTTCAAAGCCTCCGGCATCTGGGGTGAGGTTAGGTCCATTCCCTGACCTCAGCAATACTCTTTTCTCTATTATATTTTAACTATTAAAAAACTCCGGTTCCCAGGGCAAACCTGCTGTGTTCCTGTAAACAAAGTCACACTGGGATGTGTCTCATAAAGTCACTCATGAATCATCCATTGGCTGCCCTGGTCCTACAAAGCTTAGGTTGAGTATTAATCATAGGGACAAACAGCTTACAAGCCCTGAGATAGTTACTCTCTGGGCTTTCATAGAAAGTTTGTTATTGCTTGATGTGAGATTCTCCCTTCCTCCACCTTTTAGGATGTTTTGTTTTGTTTTGTTTTGTTTTGTGTGACTTTGGAAGTAACAGAAGGCTGGATTTGTTCAGTTCTATATGGCTAAAAAGGAAAAGTCAGTGGGCTATATATGGCTTCAGGCACCTGCTCTGGTTTAGCAATAAAAGCTAGTAGCTTTGGCACATACAAGACAGAAGCCTAGGACAGCAGCCTCCAGTCTCTCAGCCAGCCCTCATCAGATGCTTCTCAACAGGGTGGTACAGGCCTGCGCTCTGGAGTTTCCCACATAGCCAGTCCTCGCCAGATGTTTCTCAACAGTGTGGCACAGGCCTGCGCTCCGGAGTTTCCCACATAAAGCCAAGCCAACACAATCCTCCAAGAGCTAATTTTTTATGTTAAATAGACTAACAGAGGCTAGCAGGCAGAGAAGTGGGGTCCAGGGAATGGCCTGCAGGCATCACACTAGAGAGTTCTACACCCCACACACCTGGTAGAATTCTAGTTTGAGAACGCCATGAGAATTAGGGCTGTAACCATCAAGAGTAGCCCTTCAAACCCAATCTGTGCCTGGGCCCAGGTAGCTCTTGGAACATGCCTTGCTTCCTGAACTCTCTTTATAGCACACTGGACTTGTATTTAATCTTCCTAGTCTATTCTTTTATGTTTTCAACTCAAATTTGGCTTTACTCAACACAACCTAGTCTTTAACCAAATCATTATTTATTTATTTTAGTGTATTTTGTCTTGTTTTCTACTCTGGTGGTAGATGTTTGTCCTGTCTGACCTGGTCTGGCTGTGTTACTCAAAATATCTACCCCTAAGTAAATCTACTGACCCCACAGATTCTAATCAGTCTCTGATATGTTTTTATTGTCTTATTCATGTTTTTAATGACTTTTAAATCTAAGCTATATAGATTATATTATTTCAGAAATGCTTAACTAAGCATTCATTTATATTTCTCTCTTATTCCATTTAAATTAGCCTTGGATTATATAATTCTTCCCCCCTTTTGCTTCTTATATAAACCATTGACCAGGAAGGTAGGCAGTACCCCTCTAGCTAATGAAATCTGGACCAATTCAGAGGGTCCAGGGTAGATTAGGACTAATTTATTAGAAGCAAGTAAAGAAATACACCTGGAGTAATGGTTAAACACCTGGATATGAGGAACAGAGACACACATTGCTTAACGATGAGGGGTAGAGTCAGAGAAACCTGATGGCAGGCAATTTTGCCCCTCTGTAAACGTCGTTGAAAGTATTTACCATAAACCAAGATGGCTATGACATCATTCAGTGATTGTAGAGGAATTTTAATCCAGCAACATGCGTGTTCTAGCAAGGGATCACATCCAAAGATATGATCCAGCCAGAACATAGACACATCCTGGATTATAGTATAATCTGACTGGAATACAGGCATGTGCTTAGTACATACAGGCCTTTAATCCCTTAAAACTAAAGGTAAGGTTAGTTTGTAGAAGGAGACTGCAGGCAGGCGGATTTCTGAGTTTGAGGCCAGCCTGGTCTACAGAGTGAGTTCCAGGACAGCCAGGGCTACACAGAGAAACCCTGTCTTGAAAAAAAAAAAGTAACTTCTAATTGAGGGGCAAACAAAGTGAAGAATCTGAGAAAGATTTGACAGAATGAGTCAGAGACAAGGCATGCCCAACACAAGAACAGCCCGGGGTGAGAGGCTACTTAAGAGTATGGAAAAAACAAAAAGGGTATATGCTCTGTGTGTGTGTGTGTGTGTGTGTGTGTGTGTGCAGGCACTTTTACTAAGACAGCTTTACAGACACAGGTTACAGAGAAAACAAGCTAGATACAGGTGAAGACAGAACAAGCCAGAGAATGAGAAGGAGCTAGAAGATTAGAACACATTACCAAAGTTAGTATGAGGCTAGGAAGAACAATTCAGTCAGAAGCCAAGAGCAGTTGGGTTGCATCAGCCAGCTTGGAAAATGAGAAGCTAGAAGCTTCCGTGCCTAGGACTAGGGATAGTGGGAACAGAGAAGGAAAATGCCCTGGGCTCATCCCAAGCCCTGGATTCATATGGCTTGGGTATGGCTCTCATCTCATCCTTTCATCTAAGAAATAAAAGTGACTTATAAGTGATCAATCTTATACGACCACCACCACACATGTCCATTGCTAACTACAACATCCTTACAGGGCACGTGACAATATTTTAAGAACCAGAATCACCACAGCAGTCCACACTGGTTCAGTGTTAGGCACGGAACTCAGGTCAGCCATAGCAGTGGAAGTGAAAGAAAGTTGTGGCCTTTAACAGGGGAAACAAACACATCTTTGCTTCAATGTGATTCCTGTAAATCCTTTTTAAACCCCAAAGAAATAAAGAAGTTTACCCAAATGCTACCTGCAGTTAGGTGCTCCCATTTTGTACCTATGTACCCATGCACAGCCTGGAGAGACAGTCTCAGATGAAGCTTCTCACAAAGTGACCAGGCTGGGAAATAGCCAAGAGAAATGAAATTATAGATGGGATATGGTTGAACTAACCTCTGAGTCACACAGTTGTTTGACAATGGCTATTTGGAGGAGAACACGGTGTAGACAAAGGAGGAAGCAAAAACACCTTGTAACACAAGCTCCAGAGAGCTTCCATGAAACCATACATCACTCTGGAATTATGTGTAATCAAAGATGGAGGTCCACAGTCCTAGAAGATGTGTTATGATGCCATGCTCTAAGGACACATTCTTCAAGTGATTCATCTACTTTCAAATCAAAACCCCTAAAGTTTTTCAAATAAAATTTACCACCATTCATTGAACAATGCATCATTTTTGCTAACTTTCTATAATCATGAAAACTAAGATCAGTAATATTCACACATCTAACGAGTATTTACTAAACAACTATTAGATTCTCAACCCCAGAACACACCTAAGAAGTAATTCCCTCTCTGCCCATCCGGTCCTCCCCACTCTCCTTTTTTAAGTCAAGGTCTCACTTTGTACTAAGTGTTCACACATCTCTTCTATCCTAAATGTTGATATTTGTTCTGTTCAACCTATCAGTGCCCATGCACTTGGTTGATTATAAAAAGTCAGGGTTGAACAATCTGCTAGTAAGGGCCTGTAGTCTAGCTACTGGAGGCTGAGGCAGGAGGATCCTAAGTTCAAGGCCTGCCTGAGCTACACAGTGAGATCAAGACCAATCTGGACAACGTAGGGAGAC
>JADRCD010208826.1:10000-29175 GCA_019843815.1 Montemys delectorum
ATGCATGTATGTATACCATGTACAAGCCTGGCACCCACAGAGGTCAGAAAGATTTCAGATCCCCCTGGGACCGGAGTTGGCGGCAGTTGTGAGCGCCCACATGGGTGCTGAGAACCAGATCAGGTCCTCTGGGAGAGGAGCAAGCGCTCTTAACTGCTAAGCCATCTCTCCAGCCCATATCATATTTAAGGGTCGGGTGGTAGAGATGGTTCCCTGGGGGAAAAAAACACCCCCAAGCCAACTGATGAGCTGAGCTAGAACCCCAGGGGTGGACGATGAGAATTCTAGATTCTCATCTCCACCTGCAGGCTGTGGTGTGTCCCCACATTCACACACACACACACACACACACACACACACACACACACACACACCGGGCAGTGGTGGCACATGCCTTTAATCATGTGCCACAGCACTTGGGAGGAGGCAGGCAGAGTTCTGAGAAATAAACACACACACACACACACACACACACACACACACACACACAGAGAGAGAGAGAGAGAGAGAGAGAGAGAGAGAGAGAGAGAGAGAGAGGGAGGGAGGGACATATACACACATACACCCACAAATACACATACTCGCTTGAGTACACACAAACACACACACACACACACACACACACACACACACAAATAAGTAAACTTTAAAAAAAAAAAAAAAAAGCAAAGCCAAAAAAACAAAAACAAAAACAAAAACTGGGGTTGGAAGGATGACTCAGCAGATAAAGGCATTTACCACACAACCTAACAATTGAGCACCATCCCTGGAACCCACATTAAGGTGAAATAAGAGGACACATCTACAAAGGGTCTTCTGACACCCTCATGCGTGTCCCCCCAACACACTCAAATAAAAAGTGAAAAAGAAAATCTTACTGGCATCCTTAGTTAACATTAATTGCAAACCTCTGATCAGTATACTTTGTAACAACATGTGAGCGGCAGCTACAAAGTGTGGCCATTGGAAGAAACAACCCCAGGTCAAGCTTAGAAATAAAAGGAACCACAGAAACAGGTGTGGCATGTTACAGTTCAATGCCAACTCCAATCAAGCCAGGTGTGGCACGCAATAAGGAAAAACTTAAGTGTCTCAGGACTGAAAGCGAAAGAAGGAAAAGTGAATTTTGAATGCCTCACACAAGCTGCACACAGAGTCCACACACACACTGCCAGACTAGAGGGTAGGCTGGCTGAATCTCAGAGTTTAACTCAAATCAAAAGGTAGCCTCCAGCCCTTCCTCACCCTCTAGAAGTGTGAGAAACACCAAAACAGCTAACATCTGATACTAGGAAGTCGTGGACAGCAACATAGACCTGCAGATGCTGTGTTGCGGAGAACCGCTGCACAAAAGCCAGTCACCAAAGAGGAAGGATCTTGCCTCCATTTGGAGACAGGACCTGGAGCAGCCCAGGTGGACCTGGACAGATGGACGTATAGTATGCATGTCAAATGTCACGCCTCTGGCTTCCACCCCCTGCAGTGTCTAGGATTACAAGCCTGTGAGCCTTCATACGTATTTTCTTTATTTAAAAAGGGAAAAAAAAAAAAAAAACCACCTCTCCATTCTTTTACATAATTGGTACATTTAAAACAGAAATTATGGTTTCTCATAAATACAACTGTACTTTTAAAAACTGACATGAAACAACGTCAGGGAGAATACCAAGTAACAGGCTGCAAAATCCTGCCTGAGATTTAAACTGGAAACTCTCTGAAAGGTAATATCACAATTACCCAATTTTAAAAGTGCGTGGAAATTTACACTAAGAAGCAATCATCAGCAGATATGAACCGACACAAAAATGAATAATTATGTAATATTTTAGTAACTCAAAACTGAAATCAGAATAAATTTTATTTGTGTTTACACTTAAAAGATGAAGGGAGTCTGTCCCAAGCTCTCCCTAAGCTCGTGTGTGCGTGTTTGAAAGGACACGGAGACACAGCTGTGAGGCAGCGAGCAGCAGAGCGGCATCCGGGCCCTCAGAAAGCTGCTGCTTACATATTTCTAACAAAGACTCAGAAAGCCTCCACTGGAAAGTTCAAAGAGAGAGTTTTCCCATTTGCCACTGTCCTGGGTGACCTGACTCGGGGATCCTATGTGCTCAGCAGCTCGTTTGCTTTTGAAGGGTTGAGCATCTCACAAGGTGCCTTCCACAGGCTAAGTGCTCTATCACGAAGTACAGCCTACCCAAATACTTGTTATCTTTACAACAAAGCAGTTAACTTTTTTTAAAAAAACAAAAAATAAGTCACTTTTCTAGTTGGCAGATCAAACTCAGTATCTTATTTATTTGTTTCCCCCATGGGTTTTAATAACATTTTTAAGTAACACTTCCTCAGAATATTTCCCAAAGAGCATCAGAGTTATCAGGCTTGATGATTTGATACTATTTTACATCATTTGCTTCCCTCTCTAAATGAAAACAAAAACTTCTAATATTCAAAGACTTAGGTTAACTGTAGTTCCTTTAGGACACATTTTTAATAATTTAAATCTTACTTTCCTGGAGTAATTTTTAAAAGAACTAAAGCAACGCCTTTTTACTTTACCCATTTGTTGATGTAGACATCTGTCATCATGATTCCCACACAATGTCTTCCCGCCTGGGTCACCCACTGTCCTCTCAGAGGAAGTTGAACAGAGTCTTCGCACCTTAAGTAATCTGGGGGAATTTCCTTCAGTCTTCTCTCTGGCATCCAAAACCAGCTCTCCTGAGAGGACAGGAGGCACAACTCTCTTTAAAAAATCCATCTTAAGGCGTTTCTTCTACATTACTAGACCCAGAAGGACAAAGAAAAGCTACAGGGACCAACTTCCTTGATGACTAGTTAAGGGCTATATACTATCTGAGGCAAAGAGCAAAGAGACGTCATGTGAGCCGAGGCGGTACTAGAGCCTAGCCGGTCAGCCACCAGCTGTTTGGAAGCTGATTTTTTAGGACATTACTGTTTGTGCTGATAACAAGCCGAACAGTTTCAGTCTGTGAAACTGCAGGCCACATCTGTCTGCCCTTCTACAGTGGGTGTTAACTGCAATACTCATGCCATAAAATGCTTAGCATCGATGAAGTTAAACATGTAGACTCTGATAGCCTTCACTGTGATAATGTAAAAATAAACTCACTTTGTTCTGGGGTGTACCTTCCTCATATAGCTCTTGAGTGCGAGAGAATAACTTGGACTCAAAAGGTAATTCTTATCAATTTGAAAATTTGCTACCAGATCTCACAACTTACACAGAACACAAGGCTGAGCCAGTGAAAACTTTAGACTTTTAAACTTGCACACACACACACACACACACACACACACAAATCCCCTTTAGAATCAAGCATTGTTCACAATAGTACAAAACCTAGAACAAGTCATCAAAAGGTGTTGGAGAGATGGCTTAGTAGTTAATAGTTAAGAGTCCTGAGTTTAAGTCCCAGCAACCAATGGTGGCTCACAACCATCTGTAATGGGATCCGATTCCTTCTTCTGGTGTGTCTGAAGACAGCTACAGTGTACTCACATTCATAAAATAAATAAATCTTTAAAAAAAAAAGTCATTGGCAACAGATCCATCTAAAACATAATGTTACAAACTTGAGCAATGAATCATAAAATGTAATACGTGTAGTTATCGGCATCTATCATTGTTTTTGAAATAACTACAATCCCCCATAAGGTGGTGAAAGAGCACAAGGGGTTAATCCTACGACCCCACCCCCCCCCCCCCATGTTACCTGGACAGACAGAAAACAGAAAGGCTCTAAAACCTGAGCTAGCACCCACTCAGGCCTCTCCCTGCCCTGTGGGAGGGAAGGACAGGAGTGTGACTGACATGAACAAAGGGAATGCCGAAGGCTAGGTAACTGTGTCTGCTTGGAACTTCAGAAGACTTCAGAATAACTTCAAAACTCAGATTTGCTGAGCAATGCACACACATCAACAATTGCTCTCTTCCAGTAACAGACATGAAAATAGATGCGAAATGTAACATGTCTAAAGAGGGAGCAAAGCCATCCATCCCTACAGACATCATGGGAAATGGATCTAAAGGAGTAGTAGCTAATCGATGTCTGCCTGGAGTCAGGTTCTTGCCCTTGCTCCTAGACCGCAAGACTTACGGCCAGGACCTCGCAAGCCAAGGGCGGTGGGATACGCCTGTACTCCCAGCGCTCCAGAGGAAGAGTCGAAAGGATGGGAGATTCACAACCATCCCGGCTACAGAATGAACTCAAAGCCACCCTGGGATACTGGAAACCCTGTTACCAAGTAGAGGTCGGGTGGAGGAATCCTGTCTAGGTCAAGAACAGGGAAGAAAGACTTCCATTTCTCTCCCTAAAATAGTCCTTCTATTAGAAAAACCCCTGACTTTTATAAAACACTTCTAACAACCACATTCTCTCTCCAAGCTTCCTCTGAGCCTAAAAGGAATAAAATTGATATCTCGGTAACTCGTTCCCCGAGTTCCCCACAAACTCGGGAAAACAGCGTCAAAGCTCCAAGCCGTGAGGTTTTTCACTGGCTGTGGGTGCTCTTACTTTGTGTTTTCTTGGTGACTGTGCCCTAAGGGGTTTTACATGGCGTGGTGTCTGCTGTTTGCCTTGGGGCCCCTTTGCAGGGCTCTTATCTAAGGATCCCTGTAACATGGTGGTGTGGAACCACTAACAGCCAGACAGGAAGCTGCTGCTAGGTGTTTGCTCAGGACACACTGAACCACCTGCTGGGTCACTTTTAACCCCAAGCTCACTTTCACATCTCGGAAAGGAAGGGGCTGGGGTGCAGAAAGGCAAGCACTTGGGTTTCCTTCACCTGGCAAGTGTTTGCAGTTTCTATGATGGTTTGTGCAAAGTACAAAGACTACAAGATCTGATGCCTACGTCCAACTAGTCTTCTGTTTGAGGAGCAAACTCAGTTCTCAGGGCCACAACTCTCCCTACAGGGTAGGCACAAAGCTCTCCTGTGCCAAATCTGCTTCCTGGGCCGATCCCTAGTAAGTCGAGTGAAAGCCACACTGTCAGCTCCCAGGAAACTAGCCCTGGCTGAGACGCAGAGTATGTCCGACAGCATTACATTTCCAGTGGGAAACACTAGCCATTACAGTCTCCGTCTAAGAAGAAAAGATCACAAAAACCCATTTACTTCCTTACAGTTGGACAAATTATCTGCTATCTGCTCCTATCTTAAATGTCCCCCGGTGGAGGCTGAAGGGAGGATGGCTCCGCAGTCAACAGCACTGGCTGCTCTTGCAGAGGACCTGGGTTTGATTCCCAAGCAACTACTTGGTGGCTCACAACCACCTGTAACTCCAGTTCTAGGGAACCTGGTGCCCTCTTCTGGCCTCCACGAGCAACAGGCACAAACACGGTGCAGACATGCATGCAAGGAAAAACACCTACACATGTAATAAAAATACAGTAAAATATTAATAATTTTAAAAACTGTGTAAGTTTCCTAATGGCCCCACATATCTAAAATTTGATTCCCTAATTTGGTGGTTGAGAGGTAGAGGCTACTAGGAAGGATCAAATCATTGGGGAGTCATCCTTGAAGAAAATGGTGGGATCCTGGCTCCCCACTACCATGTTCAGATTCCCTAGACGGAGGTTCAAAGCAATGAGACAGCAATCCACAGACCAGAACTTCCAAAACCCTGAGCTCAAATCAACCTCTTCACAATGAAGTCAATCATGTCAGGAGCACTGTCGGCGTGATGGACAAGTGACTAACACAGAAGCTATAATCAGAGCCGTGAGCATTTGATCACAGCAGCCTTAAAACCTCTCTCTAGACCTCACTCTTAACCTGTAGTGTTTACTGTGATCTTACCGTAGTGCCACTCCCGACTAAGTTCTTGGTGGTGACATGAAGCATCTAATCATGCATGGCGCTTGAGCAGTTTGAAGAATTAAGCATTTAGAGGGTAATTGCCCAGATTCAAATAAATGGCTTCGTCTCTGAAGAAAAACAAAACACAACATTGGCCTGTCAGGTGTGTTTATAGTTAAAAACAGTTTTTGTGTTTACTTGTATCCATCCCCACTTCTGGTAGCCACCATTCACCTGGCTCTACCATCTCTTATGATCATGACATGTTACTTATTTTTTCTTTACCTCTGGAAATTTTCCAGCTGCTGTAAAATTATTGAGAATAATATAAAGCACCTGCTCCCACTATTCACACATGCAGCAATTAGCTCCCAGCATATCATCACGTCTCAGTCAGAGATGCATATCCCATCTTTCCCCAGGATTATTCTCAAACAAAAAGGCAGACCAAATATTTCACATGCAGATAATTCAATATACCTTGCTCTAAAACAATGGCCTTTATAGTACAAGGCGGCCCATTAGAATACCCACAGCATACTAAGAACTTCTAATACGGACTACCAATCACTGTTCAAATTTCCAAGCTTTTTTTTTCTTTTTTTTTTTTTTTTTTTTTTTTTTTTGGATTTTCGAGACAGGGTTTCTCTGTATAACCCTGGATGTCCTGGAACTCACTCTGTAGACCAGGCTGGCCTCGAACTCAGAAATCCGCCTGCCTCTGCCTCCCAAGTGCTGAGATGAAAGGCATGCACCACTGCTGCTCGGCTCCAATCATCTTTTTAACCATCTGCTCTAACCACTGAACAGGATCCAGAGAGTGGCAAACATGTTCCTTGGTTCTGTCCTAACCTACATGTTTCTTTCTTTCTTTTTTTTTTTTTCTGTAACCTATACATTTCTTCCCCCCTTCCCCCAAGCAATGCTTTTATAAACCAATTGCTGACCTCATATGTACACTAACATCTTATTCAGTTACATGTTTAATACACTGTCATTGCACTCATTAAAATACAGCATTGTCAAACAGCTCTTGTATCTATCAGGTACCATATTTAAAAGATCTATAGATCTTCAAGGTGTAGCATTCTATTTTCTAAGAAGCATGGTAAACAAACTGACAGCAAAGGCCAAGTTTTCAAAGCCCCAAATCTCAACACATAAATATAGATTTTAAAACATCACACTTTTCATAATCATAATGATTGAGACTTGCTGCAATGTTTTACTTTCCATCAAACATTCCCAAATCTATAAATACATGAATATTTACATACATACATACACACATATAAACAGACACACACACACACACACACACACACACACACACTACCCAGACTGGGGATGGTAGTGCACACCTTTAGTCCCAGACCTTCGGAGACAGAGGCAGGCAGATCTCTGTGAGATCTGTGTAGATGAGGCCAGCTTGGTCTACATAATAAGTTCCAGGACAGCCAGGGCTATGTAGAAAGACCCTGTTTCCAAAAAAGAAAGAAAAGGAGGGGAGGGGAGAGGAAGGGAAGGGAAGGGAAGGGAAGGGAAGGGAGAACATTCTGGCATATTCTTGATATTTTCCTTGTCTTTGGGTCATGGCATCTTTTCTCCCTCAAAGTACACAGAACCCATATTACAACCTCTGTCTTATTGGTACAGTCACACACCGCATTTTACTTCATGAGACTTAAACTGGGCTTTGCCTTCTCTTTCAGGACAACTCACTAAAGTGAGGCCCATTAGAGTGACATGCGGGAGGAACCAAAACAGCTCTAGGCTCAGCAAGATGGCTGAGTCACAAAGACATGCCTGAGAGCCTGGCGGCCTGAGGTGGATCCCTAGGGTTCATGTAAAGGTGGAGAGAACCAGCTCCACACAGTGGTCCTGTGACCTCCGCACATGTGAGGTGACCCGCATGCATGTAAGCCGACATGCACCAGTACTCTGGCACGCACGTCACAGACGCACAGATAATAAATAAAAACTAGGTAAAAAGACGGGGAAAACCAACTCAGAAAGCAAAGGAGGGATGCTATAACTCAAACTGGATGGACTAAACATCAGGATGTGTACGGCGCCCGCTCTCCCTCGCTCTGACACGGCAGGCTTTCCAGCACTTGCTCTTCGGCGCCAGCTCTCATTCTGTGGATGCCCCCGCACATCCCCTGAAGCCTCACATCTTCTTCAGACACATGCCCTTCCCACCCTCCTCACCTTCTCACTTCTGAATGAGAGATGCAGCTCCTGGCTGCCCAGGAGATTATTTGGTCAATGCTTCTCTGGTTTTCTTCGTGTTTACATTTTTATAACTACTGGGCTTTGGAGAGAGATCTGTCTGTATCCAAAGGTCCCCCCTCCCCATTTTGTTTTGTTTTGTTTAGGAGGGTGTTGTTTGCGTGTTTTGGGTTTCTTAGGGGGTGGTAGCCTTTCTTCATGTTAATCAGATGTTCCTTTTGTCTCTCTAGATACCATTTCACATGGAATCCACTTTCTTAATCTGGAGAATATGGTTTTGTTTTGTTTTTTTTTCTATAAGAAAAACCATTTTTACTACTTCCTTTTATAATGTTCATCTGAGACAGTGAAGGTCAGACAGGGTATGTATGTTAACTGTCCATGGTCAAGCTGCACATGAGGTCTGTGCCATGTTTTTTATTACAAAAGGTCAAACAAAGGAGACCAGTGGGTATTTGATGACCCTAAATCGAATTCTATACTCAGCCAAAGACTGGCAGTTTTGACGGCGTGTGACTTTCACCTGTGGTGGAAGGATGCTTTTTTCAGACTCCCAGTAAATAAACACAGTAATGGCCCAAACGAGGTCCTTCCTCAGGCCCCGGTGGCGCTGAACTTTAATCCAGGATCTAAAGTGGACCGCCAGACAACACTCTACATCTTTAAATATATATATATATATATATATATATATATATATATATATATATATATATACACATATATATATATATATATATTGAAACAGTTACAGCACAAATGCCAGAGATTTAATTATCTTCAATTTAGTAAGACATTCCAGGTGTGTCTCTATGATATACATTCTTGTAGTAAATGATAGGCTAAAGTAATCAGAGCAAACAATGAACAGAGAACGAAGCCGTGGGCTGTTGGTTAGCACACTTTTCAATATGTGTATGCCTTCAGCATACGTCAAACCGTGAGGATGGGAGCTGGGAGTTAGGCGGGTCCTCACCACGAGGTAGGTTAGGATCAATGTTAAAGACTTGATGTTTACTGTTAATGAAAAGTCTGCTTCGTGAAGGATTTACAGCCCCTGCTCACTTGAGGTTTTAGGTAAAGACTGTTAAGAATACTCGCTGGAGAGATGTTTCAGCCATGAAGAGCAAGTGTTGCTCTTACGGAAGACCAGAGAGTTCAATCCCCAGCACCCACATGGTGACTCAACCATCCATAACTCCAGTTCTTGGAGATCTGATGCCGTCTTCCGACTTCCATAGACACTAGGCACAAAGGTGGTGTGGAGACATATGTGTGAGAAAAACGCTCAGACCCATAAAATGACATGAATAAATCCTTAACGCAGTATTGTAGAAAGCCCTAGCCTTCCTACACAATGTTACAGAAAGGATTACCCCACCAGGGCCTAAAAAAAAAAGATTAGGGGAAATTCCAACTTCACAGTTCCAACCTGAAACTCCAAATTTAACTTCAAATGTGTTTTATATTATTCTTGAATACCAAATATCCAGTAACCTAGAAGTGCATCATCATTCAACCAAAAAAATAAAAGTGCATTCCAAGCCATGAAATCTGCCTATTACTAACATCCAGAAGGCCTGCAAAGTTTCATAAAATGATGATGTTGGGGGTGGGGAGAGGTGGAGAAGTGAGGACGTGGGGAGTCTAATGGTCCTTGCTCCCTCTTCCAAGGACCTAGGTTTCAATTCCCAGAGTGGCTGCTGTAACTCTCACTCCAAGGGCTCTGTTACCCTCAGACACACATGTCCATAATTAAAAACCAAAGTACATCTCTTTCGAGAGTTAGATCAGCACCCCTACAGCCTTTGGGAGCAAGGCAGCATCGGTGCTCACACCACTTAAAATCATCGCAGCTCTCACCTGTGACACCAAACCAATTACGGAAAACACAAACTTCAGTGACCTGTTTAATCCAGTGACTTGTAAAATATAGAGAGCCCACTCACAAAGAACGAAGTGGGGGATAAACCGCATCCTGTAAGTCGGACAGGTAAGAAATCATTAAGACGAAATTTTTAGGGAAGCTTTACCACCCATTTGATTGACAAAGAAAGTTAATGATTTGTAAACCTAGTGGTGACTGTTTTATAATTCAAATTTCCAGTCACTTTTGGTCTAATTATTTAGAAATGCTATGGGTTTTTTTAATAGCTTTTTAAGAGTGGTTTATATTTAAACTCAGTTGCTTTATCACATTCCATCAAGTATCACCTTTTGTTACATTTAGAGTGTGTGTGTGTGTATGTGTGTGTGTGTATGTATGTGTATGTGTGTATATATGTGTATGTGTGTATATATGTGTGTGTATGTGTATGTGTGTGTGTATGTGTGTCTGTGTCTGTGTGTCTGTGTCTGTGTGTGTGTGTATGTGTGTCTGTGTGTGTATGTGTGTGTGTGTGTATGTGTGTGTGTGTGTGTGTACAGGAAAGAAGACAACTCACGGGGCTTGGGTCTCTCCTACCATGTAGGTCCTAGAGACCCAACACAGGTTTTCAGTCTGACAATAAGTGCCTTTACCCACTAAGCCATGTGGCTGGCCCCAAAATTCTAATTTTACAGACTGAGGAAACAAATTGTGCTGAATATAATCTATATAATCTCAGATTATATCACGAAACCTGTCAAAAATGTTGTATAATGATCTGAGCTAGCATAACCAAGCAGCACCACAAAAAGAAAAACAAAAACAAAAACTCCAAATCTCCTGCTGACAGAGCAACGGGCTCAGCAGGTAAATTTGTCAACATTCTGTTGATTTTGCATATTTTCACCCAGAACAGCATCATCATGGCACTTGATCTAAGAGAAGCAATCAGCAGATTTTCCATTCACAATGTTAGAGAGTTTTCTAGAAATGTTTCATTACTGAACCAAATGAAAACACACTGGTATGTATACACATCTTCACAAGTACTGATGAATGAATATGTAATTTGTTTATTTGTTTGTTTTTTCGAGACAGGGTTTCTCTGTGTAGCCCTGGCTGTCCTGGAACTCACTTTGTAGACCAGGCTGGCCTCAAACTCAGAAATCCATCTGCCTCTGCCTCCCAAGTGCTGAGATTAAAGGCGATTAAAGGCGTGCGCCACCACTGCCTGGCTTGAACATGTAGTTTCAGTAAAACTTTCCCATCATATTTCTATGTGGCATGAGATCAACAATATATCAATAAAAATTTTCCCACCTACATTTAAACACCAAGAGAAGACCTTGGTGGTCAAAGGAAGAAGTCCCAAGAAATCAATGCAGAAAGACTATGTCTCCAACTCAAAAGTGTCCTTCTATCCCCAACGTCTAACACTCTGCTACTGTGACTGTACCTCACATAGGCTGACAGAAACCACGCATTTGATAAATGTTTGCAGACTAGAACCATCTGGGGGAAATGGAGTGTGAATAAACCAACCCCCCAGCCTAGTGGTCCTCCGCCTTTCTAGTGCTGTGAGCCTTTAATACAGTTCTCCTGGGGTGACCCCCAACCATAAAATCATTTCCATCGTTACTTTATAACTGGAATTTGCTACTGTTATGAATTGCAATGTAAATATCTGATACGCAGACTATCTAACATGTGACCTCTGTGAAACAGTCAGCCAACCCACACAGGTTGAGAGTCACTGCCCTAGACTCTACCACTCACATGCTAAAGGAGAGTTTACTCCTTCTAAGCTTGGCCCTGCTTTACTACTTATGAGACAAACCCAAGGAGCCAAGCCTGGGTTCCAGCACCCACATCTATCAGCTCACAACTTCCTGTAACTACAGCTCCAGGGATCTAAGGCCTCTGACTCCTTGGGCACTGCACTTATATGTACATAGCCCCATAGATAACACACGCAAATATACATAGAAATATGTAAATGAAAATAATCAAAACACACGGTAACCTAACCTTAGGGAGTTCAGAATGTTCATGATAGAACCATCAGGTTATAAAGAATCCCTCTTTGCGGGAATAGGGCATGGCTTTGTGGGTAAGAGCACTTCCTGTAAAAGCAAGAGGATGTGAAAGTGGAGACAGATGGGGCCCAGACACCCGCCCGCCAGCCAACCTAGCCGAAGTGATGAGCTTCAGGTTCATGGAAAGACCTTGTCTCAAATCATGTTGAGCAGTGGTGGCGCACGCCTTTAATCCCAGCACTTGGGAGGCGGAGGCAGGCGAGTTTCTGAGTTCGAGGCCAGCCTGGTCTACAGAGTGAGTTCCAGGACAGCCAGGGCTACACAGAGAAACCCTGTCTCGAAAAACAAAACAAAACAAAACAAAACAACAACAAAATGAGAAATAGAGTCATAGAGGAAGGTAGCCATCCTCTGAGCATGTTCATGCATGTGAGCACACACCCACATACCCAGCACACACATACTTAAAACAAAACCCTATATACTTACTTTTGACCGGTATCATATTCAGTAGTTTCCCAAATTATGCTATTCATCCTACACACTATTTCTCCTGTTGCACCCACACTGCTCAAAACTCCTAGATGGTTAGATTATACCGCAGTAATCTTGTCCTTCCCAGAACTACTGACCCTAATTCCTTCAGTTTCCCAGGGAACTTAACTTTCTGGTTTCATTAATCATTCTCCAAGCACCTTAAGTTATGACCCAAACCTACAGTTAGTCTTCACAGATGTTATGAGTGAAGATGCTGGGAGACACACTCAAGAGGAACATGTAACAGGACCCTAACCACTTAAAAAAATCACTTCTTTTATTTACTTTTAAATTTGTATTTATTCTGAGTGTATATGCATGTTTGCATGCATATTAAGGCACACATATGGAGGTCAGAGGACAGCTTGCAGAACTGGTTCTCTTCTTTCTCCATGTGGGCTGAGACAGCCAAGGGACCTCCCAAAGACTGGCAGCAGGCTCCTTTTCCTATTGAGCAGCCAGCCCCAAACATAGCCAGTTACCAATGAATTAGCCAAAATGCTTAGGGTCTTGCTTGTCACAGAAAGGAAACAGGTGACCCACTGTGATAGGGAGGATCCTTTTTATTTAAAAATGTAGTTGTTGAAATATATTTGGGTCATTAAGGCCCCTGATTAATGTGTACATTTATTGAATCTATAGTTTTAAAAAATTAAACCAAGCCGGACAGTGGTGGTGCATGCCTTTAATCCCAGCACTTAGGAGGCAGAGACAGGCAGATTTCTGAGTTCAAGGACAGCCTGATCTCCAGAGTGAGTTCCAGGATAGCCAGGGCTACACAGAGAAACCCTGTCTCGGAAAACCAAAAAAACCAAAAAACCAAAAAAAAAAAAAAAAAAAAAAAAAATTACATGGAACTTGCTTTACCTAATTATCACCCCATAGTTCAACAAGAGCAAACATCACAGAAAACACATGCAAATTTTCAGGAGCATAATTTGTATGCTTTCATACCAATAATTTGCAATATGACTTTTTAATATATCTTTGAGTTCAAGTGTGTGGGCACATGCATATATGTGCATGTGTGTGTAGACCCCAGAGGACAACCTCAGGTGACATACTCAGAAATGTCTGTTATCCACCTCTTTTGGTAGAGTCACTCATTGACCTAAAGCTCATCCATTCAGCTCCTGGGATCTATCTACCTGTCTCTGCTTCTCCAACACTGGGACCAAAGCCACCACACCCAGCTTTTTCATACAGGTTCCCGGGATTGAACTGAGGTCGTCATACTTGCAAGCTAAGCACTTTTATCGACTGAGTGATCTATGTGGCTCAGCAATAAGAGAGCTTCTAGACTAATCCAGCTTTTAAATTAAAGAGAGGGATACAACTATGGAGCTCAAGGTCATGAAGCAAGCAACGGCCACAGCTTAATAAATCTCCTTTCCTCTTTCTGTTTATTGCTTCCAACAAGCCGGGTGAAGTGTGACATCCATAAAAGAAACCAGAGAAGCACAAAGGTCCACTGAAGATTTAGATGACCTACTTCTCCCAAATTTATTGTGCTGAAACAACTTCTCTAAACTCAAAGAAGAATGGTATTTGTCACCTTCGCTCTCACCACTCGAATCAAAAGGCTTTAAGATATCTATCATCTTTCATCCAGTAATGTCATTTCTCAGAACACATTCTAGAAGATGATCAGAAGTGGATGGGCAAGTTTGTGTTAAAGGATGTGCGCAACAAAGCAACCCTCACTGGGCTCAGTGACACATACCTTTAATTCCAGCACTCAGGAGGCAGGGGCAGGCTGGTCTACATATCAAGGCCAACCAGGGTGACATAATGACACCCTGTTACAAAAAATGAGCGCCCTTACTAGTCTCCCAACCCTCACCAGAGATACTTCTGTCTGCAGTAGGGGGCAATTAATCCAGAGAACCACCACCCAGGGACTCAGGTGAGATCCTCCATTTTCTCTACAGTGACTTTCTAAGGCGGGATCAGCCAGAAGGCACAGGCCTCACAAGTGGCAGAGCAGCCTGCTCAAGATCCTTTCTACCTTAGACCACACCTAGGAGGGACCACAGACCCACAGCCCTCTCTGCACCTTTCCTGCAAGTGGAGATCCTGTCTCCACAGTGTGATCTGACCCCAGGACTCAGGATGGACAACTGATCCACAGCCATCTGCGCACAGGTTTTCCCAGAGGAGAGCTGATCTCTCAGAAGTGCTGACACAGGCTTACAGATCCACTGGAGGAACAAGCTCCAGCCAGAGACAGCAAGAACATCTAACAACAGAGATTTACAGATGGCAAAAGGCAAATGCAAGAATCCTACTAACAGAAACCAAGACTACATGGCTTCATCAGAACCTAGTACTCCCACCACACCAAGTCCTGGATCCCAAAACACCAGAAAAGCAAGATTTGGATCTAAAATCATATCTCACGATGGTGCTAGAGGAATTTAAGAAGGACATGAATAACTCCCTTAAAGAAATACAGGAGAACACTGGTAAAGAGGTACAAGCCCTTAAAGAGGAAACAAAAAAATCCCATAAAGAATTACAGGAGATCACGAGTAAACAAGTAGAAGCCCTTAAAGAGGAAACACAAAAATCCCTTAAGGAATTACAGGAAAGCACAAATAAAGAGGTGAAGGAATTGAGCAAAACCATCCAGGACCTAAAGATGGAAGTAGAAACAGTTAAGAAATCACAAAGAGAGACAACTCTGGAGTTAGAAATCTTAGGAAAGAAGTCAGGAAACATAGATGCAACAGAATACAAGAGATAGAAGAGAGAATCTCAGGTGCAGAAGATACCATAGAAAACTTTGACACAACAGTCGAAGAAAACACAAAATGCAAAAAGCTCCTAACCCAAAACATCCAGGAAATCCAGGGCACAATGAGAAGACCAAACCTAAGAATAATAGGTATAGAAGAGAGTGAAGACCTCCAACTTAAAGGGCCAGTAAATATCTTCAACAAAATTATAGAAGAAAACTTCCTTAACCTAAAGAAGAGATGCCCATGAAATACAAGAAGCCTATAGAACTCCAAATAGACCGGACCAGAAAAGAAATTCCTACCGCCACATAATAAAAAAAAAAACCAAAGGCACAAAACAAAGAAGTAATACTAAAAGCAGTAAGGGAAAGAGGTCAAGTAACATATAAAGGCAGGCCTATCAGAATTACACCAGACTTTTCACGAGAGACTATAAAAGCTAGAAGATCCTGGGCAGATGTCATACAGACCCTCAGAGAACACAAATGCCAGCCTAGACTACTATACCCAGCAAAACGCTAAATCAACATAGATGGAGAAACCAAAATATTCTATAACAAAACCAAATTCACACAATATATTTCCACAAATCCAGCCCTTCAAAGGGTAATAAATGGAAAACTCCAACACAAGGAGGGGAACTACATCTCTGAAAAAGCAAAAATGTAATCTTCCAACAAAACTAAAAAAAGATAGCCAAATGAACGGAATTCCAACTCTAACAACAAAAATAACAGGAAGCAACAAATACTTTTCCTTAATATCTATTAATATCAATGGATTCAATCCCCCAATAAAAAGACATAGACTATCAGATTGGGTACGTAAACAGGACCCAACATTTTGTTGTATAAAGGAAACTCACCTGAGTGACATAGACAGACACTACCTCAGAATAAAAGGCTGGAAAACAACTTTCCAAGCAAATGGTCCCAAGAAAAAAGCTGGAGTAGCCATTCTAATATCGAATAAAATCGACTTTCACCCTAAAGTGATCAAAAAAGATAAGGAGGGACACTTCATATTCATCAAAGGTATGATCTACCAAGATGAACTCTCAATTCTGAACCTCTATGCTCCAAATGCAAGGGTATCTACACTTATAAAAGAAATTTTACTAAGGCTCAAAGCACACATTGCACCGCACACAATGATAGTGGGAGATTTCAACACCCCACTCTCTGCAATGGACAGATCATGGAAAAAGAAACTAAACAAAGACACAGTGAGACAAACAGAAGTTATAAAACAGATATCTATAGAACTTTTTATCCTAAAACAAAAGGATATACCTTCTTCTCAGCATCTCATGGCACCTTCTCTAAAACTGACCATATAATTGATCATAAATCAGGCCTCAACAGATACAAGAAGATTGAAATAATTCCTTGTATCCTATCAGATCACAATGGACTAAGGCTGCTCCTCAATAACAACATAAACAATAGAATGCCCACATACATGTGGAAGCTTAACAACACTTTACTCAATGATAACCTGATCAAGGAAGAAATAAAGAAAGAAATTAAAGACTTTCTAGAGTTTAATGAAAATGAAGCCACAACATACCCAAACTTATGGGACACAATGAAAGCAGTCCTAAGAGGAAAACTAATAACTCTAAGTGCCACCAAAAAGAAACTGGAGAGAGCATACACCAGCAATTTAACAGCACATCTGAAAGCTCTAGAACAAAAAGAAGCAAATTCACCCAAGAGGAGTCAAAGGCAGGAAATAGTCAAACTCAAGGCTGAAGTCAACCAAATAGAAACAAAAAGAACTATACAAAGAATCAACCAAACCAGGAGCTGGTTCTTTGAGAAAATCAACAAAATAGATAAACCCTTAGCCAGACTAACTAGAGGGCACAGAGACAGTATCTTAATTAACAAGATCAGAAATGAAAAGGGAGACATAACAACAGACACTGAGGAAATCCAAAAAATCATGAAAGCCTACTACAAAAGCCTATACTCAACAAAACTAGAAAACCTGGATGAAATGGACAATTTTCTTGACAGATGCCAGGTACCAAAGTTAAATCAAGATCAGATCAACAATCTAAACAGTCCCATATCTGATCATGAAATAGAAACAGTCATTAATAGTCTCCCAACCAAAAAAAAAAAAACCAGGACCAGATGGGTTTAGTGCAGAGTTTTATCAGATCTTCAAAGAAGACCTAATACCAATACTCCTCAAACTATTCAACAAAATAGAAACAGGAGGTACTCTACCCAATTTATTCTATGAAGCCACAATTACTCTTATACCTAAACCACAGAAAGACCTAACGAAGAAAGAAAACTTCAGACCAATTTCCCTTATGAATATCGATGCAAAAATACTCAATAAAAGTCTTGCAAACCGAATCAAAGAACACATCAAAACGATCATCCACCGATGCAGGGATGGTTCAATATACGGAAATCCATCAAGGTAATTCACTATATAAACAAACTCAAAGGAAAAAAACCATATGCTCATCTCATTAGTTGAGAAGCATTTGACAAAATCTAACATCCCTTCATGATAAAAGTCTTAGAAAGATTAGGAATTCAAGGTCCATACTTAAACACAGTAAAAGCAGTAGCCAGAAAACCAACATAAAACTAAATGGAGAGAAACTTGAAGCAATCCCACTAAAATCAGGGACTAGACAAAGCTGCCCACTCTCTCCCTACCTATTGAATATTGTACTTGTTGTCCTAGCCAGAGCAATTAGACAACAAAAGGAGAACAAAGGAATACGAATTGGAAGGGAGGAAGTCACATTATCACTATTGCTGATGATATGATAGTATACTTAAGTGACCCCAAAAATTCCACCAGAGAGCTCCTAAACCTGATAAACAACTTCAGCAAAGTAGCTGGATATAAAATTAACTCAAGCAAATCAGAGACCTTCCTCTACACAAAGGATAAACAGGCAGAGAAAGAAATTAGGGAAACATCTGTTTGACAAGAACTTCAAGTCTCTGAAGAAGGAAATTGAAGAAGATCTCAGAAGATGGAAAGATCTCCCATGCTCCTGGATTGGCAGGATTAATATAGTAAAAATGGCCATCTTGTCGAAGGCAATCTACAGATTCAATGCAATCCCCATCAAAATTCCAACTCAATTCTTCTCAGACTTAGAAAGAGCAATTTGCAAACTCATCTGGAATAACAAAAAACCTAGGATAGGGAAAACTATTCTCAACAATAAAGGAACCTTTGGTGGAATCACCATCCTGAACCTTAAGCTGTACTACAGAGCAATTGTAATAAAAACTGCATGGTATCGGTACAGTGACAGGCACATAGATCAATGGAACACAATTGAAGATCCAGAAATGAACCCACACACCTATGGTCACTTGATCTTTGACAAAGGAGCTAAAACTATACAGTGGAAAAAAGACAGCATTTTCAACAAGTGGTGCTGGCTCAACTGGCAGTTAGCATGTAGAAGAACGCAAGTCCATCCATTCCTATCTCCTTGTACAAAGCTCAAGTCCAAGTGGATCAAGGACCTCCACATAAAACCAGATACACTGAAACTAATAAAAAAGAAAAGTGGGGAAGAGCCTCAAGCACATAGGCACAGGGGAAATTTTCCTGAACAGAATACCAATAGCTTATGCTCTAAGATCAAGAATTGATAAATGGGACCTCACAAAATTACAAAGCTTCTGTAAGGCAAAAGACACTGTCAATAGGACAAAATGGCAACCAACAAATTGGGAAAAGATCTTTACCAATCCTATATCTGATAGAGGGCTAATATCCAATGTACACAAAGAACTGAAGAATTTAGACTCCAGAGAACCAAATAACCCTATTAAAAAATGGGGTACAGAACTAAACAAAGAATTCTCAACTGATGAATACCGAATGGCTGAGAAGCACCTAAAGAAATGTTCAACATCCTTAGTCATCAGGGAAATGCAAACCAAA
>JADRCD010208831.1:0-20242 GCA_019843815.1 Montemys delectorum
ACCCTAGTCTCCCACCAAGATGGATCATCTCTTAGGGGAACTGGCTGAGAGATTTCTCTTATCAGTTGATAAGGACCACGAAGACCACAGTTCCCCCAAGACTGCTTATGTATATATATCTCAGGCTGGTGAGATGGCTTAGTGGGTAAAGATACCATTAAGCTTAGTGGCCCAAGTTTAATCCCTGGAATCCATCTGATAGACGAAGAGAACTAACTCCCAACATTTGTTCTCTGACCTCCACAGGTCATCTGTAGCACATGTACACCCCTTCACTGCAATAAATAAATGCAAAAATACATACACTCTCACAGTAGCCCAGTTCTTCCTCTTTTAAACCTTCAGCTGAAGTCAATACCCAGAGGTGGGCTTGAGACCCTTGTCCTCTCCTTCCTACCTTGTTGGAGAGGGCTCAGTGGTTCCAAGAGCACGTTCCAGTACCCAGGTGTACTGGCACACATCCTTAATCTCAGGACTTAGGAGGCAGAGGTAGCAGATAAGTGTGAGTTCTAGGCCAGCCTCCTGGCCTAGGTTTTGGGGTGCTGGCCTAGGACTCAGGACCAGCTAACCCCTGTGTGTGCTGAAGACCTTGAAATAGGCAGTCCTGCTCCAGCACTGGGGGAAGCCTGGGGAAGAGTTCAGGAAGAACTGTACCCACTCCTCCAGGCTCCATGAAGCCAGGCTCCACAGCGTGTAGGGTGGACTTCCTGAGCACTGAGCCAAGTGGAAGCTTAGTAATTGTGTGGGAGTTTGCCCCTATTAAACAGTCACAGCTGGCGTCTGTATAAAAGTACTGAATAAAGATCGATTATAAGGTGAAGAGTGTTGGCAGTGGGACAATAAATTATGATACACCACACTATCAAGTCATTTATGTCAATTTAATACCTTGCTATTTAATGGTGTGGGAGAACGTTCACAGAATGTTAATTCTAAGCAGCATATATGGTCTCAGTGTCCTAGGAAAATGAGATGCACATATTGTTAGCACAAGACTACATTAAATTACATTAAACATTTACTGTGGCTGTTAGTTGCAGACATGCATAATTATTTTTTCTTTTGCTTTCTTGAATTTTTGAAAGGAATGTACTAGTTTTGTAAGAGATAAAACATGTTATTAATATATTAGAGTGATTGAGTTAACTTGTGTCCATTAAAAATGATCAGTCTTTTTAGTAATTTGGATTTGTTTTGTTTCCCTATATAATCTCCCTTATTTTTTCTTCTTTTGTGAGTGTATTTAGAAAGTTTTAAAGACAACTAATTAGCAGCTTTACTAGCCACCTCCAGTGTCTAATAAATGCTTTCTGTATCTACAAAAAGCACTGGTGATCCGATGATCGCAGTTTAATCTCCTATGGGAGGTTTCCAGCCAGTACTCTTGCTCTTGTTTGTTGGGATTTAGGCATTGGATTTTTTAACCTTGCCAGTGTTTTCTCTCCTTTAAGCTTCCTACTTTAGAATTCCATGTGTAAATATTTATGCATTATACATAATATATATGCTTAGTTTAGAAGCACCACAGTTAATTCTGACTGTTTAATTTTTTCACTGTTGGTAAGGAGCCACCTGGCTTGCTTTTATGTGCCTCCCACAGGTGCCCTTCCTGTGATGCGATCTCCAGGACACCAGGTTGATGGGCCACATCTTCTTTCCCAAGTTGTCACAAAGCATAGATTTTTGGCATTTATTGAAAACAGCCTTGCAGTCTTCTCTTATCTCTGAGAACACAGATGTCTTGACTCAGAAAATTCTGTGTCTTTTTAGCTGTATAATTGCCAGCCCTTTGATACCAATGCTCTTTGACACTTACATTAAAAATAAAAATTAGCTAATTTGTAAGTTATAAGGTCTTAAAAAATAGTTCATTCCTCTCTTATGCCTGTGAATGCTCCCATTAAAATTCTGAAATGGCTTATTAAATTAAATGCAGTGTCAAAGGCTAATTGTCTCTCTGTGAATTAGCCTGTGTGCTGTAGGAGGGCCTGGTTTAAGCGTTACCTTTGAGTAGCAGTTCTGAAGTCCATTTTTCAAATCTATCCATTCAGCGTGTTTGGACATGAAACATCTGTAGATTGTGAGGTCCCACCTTCTGTGTCATAAGGAAGCCACTGCACTTAAGGTGGAGGCTCCAATTGGTCAAGGTGCGGAGAGTAACTGACAGAGCACTAGATCCCTAAACAGGGTATCCTGGACCATTCTCCACATTTTTCCTGAGGCTAAAGAGACACTGAAAGCGGGTGGAAAGGAGTGCTGTGAAATACCAGGCAGGACATGGTCTGTGGTGGCCATGCACTGAGAGCTCACTGTGCTGCTGCACAGGAGTGACGTGACCTTCATTCCTCATCCCTGGGGGGGGGGGGACTTTATGGGCCTCTGACCTCCCTAGGCCAAAAAACAAAAGCCACAAAAGTGGGAGGGATTGTGGAGAAGATGGTTTCAGCAGGAGAGAGGGAGTGAGGGTCGAAAATGCCCAAATTCAGTTCGTATACAAGGATGACGGACATTAGGGAATTAGAGTACATGGGATGCCTGTGACACACTCAGTGTTCTACACCACTTCCTGGTGTCCCAAGTGTGAAACATGAGTGTGTCTTTGGAGTGGCAGAGTTCAGCCTGGCATCATCTCAGGTCAGCAGGTGACAGCCATCCCTGACTAAGGACACAGGCAGTGAGCACCCAAGCAGTTTGTAGCCACGCGCTTTCAGTGGAGGGTCAGAAATGCTGTTTTCTATCCTACTGTTGTCTAACTTAGAAGCAGTATCTCACAAGTCACTGTAACCTCAATAGGATGAGTGGAGTGTGAGGTGTGAAGTCACTGTCCCATCATGGTCGGGATGCTGTGGTGACCCCACAGTGTGAGTCTGAGCAGCAGGCTTTCAGGTTTCCGTTTGCGTGGAGATGACATGCCTGAGGGAAAACTCTTGAGCTTCTAGTGACAGAGCTGTGCTTAGTAGCCAGCACAGGCTTTGGGCACTCGTAAGTCTCCTGGGCATGAAGGATCTTCCACACGTGCTGGAAAGCATGGCTGTTCAGGCTGGTTGCTCTGCGGAGAATGCAGGGCGGGGGTGAGGTGGGGGTCATGACAACCAGGAAAGAGAGCCAAGTGAGTGCATTAAAGTCAGAATACCCCTATTGTGTTCAAGGTGAAGGTCTCTGTGATTGGTGATAGCTAACATTAGGACACAGGCTTGGAGAAGCCTCCTTGACCCTTACTGGGAATGACCCTGTTGTTTGGCTACCTGGGAAGCACCCCTCCCCCCCTTCAGCTGTGGGCTACAGGGTCTGTAGAAGGGCGCTGGTTCCCTTGGCTGCTGGATGGAACCATTTGAAGAAGCACCATTCCCTAACCCTAACTATAGCCATAACCCCTGACCCTGATATTAACCATAATCCTTGACCTTAACCCCTAACACTAATCCTAACCATAACCCCTGACCCTAACCACAACTATAATCCTAAACCCAACCATATTCATAACCTCCTGACCTTAATCCTAACCCTAACCCCCTAACCATAATCCTGACCATATCCACAACCTTTGCCCTGCTCCTAAACCAGAATTGAGCATCCCATGCTCTCAGTGCCCTTCATCAGGGCTAGGATCCTTCCTGCTACAGTCGTCTGGTGGTCACCCACACCTACTGGGGCTGCCCATGGTCCTCTGTCTCCTGTCCATATGTCTCTCTTTCCTCTGAGTTGTCACAATAGTGTTCTAGACTGGCCAGCAGATGGGCAGGTGTTGGAGAAGCCACTTTCAGCCAGTGTGATGATGTTGGTCAATACAAACTACACTCAAAATGTAGACACTCCCCCATCTTGCTGCCCGCAGTCACATGCTCAGTGGTCACGCGCGGCTGGTTGCTACCACATCAGACAGCATGATGAGGTGCTTTCATGACTGCACAAGGCTCTCTTGTTTCCTAGTTGCTCTCCAGTCAGTCTCCCAGCCTTGGGCCTCTGGACAGATTCCATCCTTTATTCTTCCTTTACATATCCAGGGATGACCCTCCCATGCTTAACACTTTAAAGTGAACATACAACCCCTGCCTCCCAGAGGGCCAGAGGTCCACAGCACCCCCTTCCTGCTCCTGCATGCCTGCCTCTCTGGTTGAGGTCTCCTCAGATACATCTGTACTTGCTTACCCTGGTTAGTGACACACCCTCACTGCCTTCAGGGCTCCCTTCCTCAGCTGGCCTCCCGTTGGCTTCTTAGGGATCTCTAAATGTTTCTGAGCCTACCCCTTAAGAAACAATTGTCATAAAATTTGAGTACTTCACGCATTTTTGAAGTGACAACACTTTCATCACACATTTAAATAGCTTATTTTGGTTCATGGACAAAGGAAAATATCAAAGCCACAATGGGAATAATATGAGCATTGATTTAGGTGGGATTGTTCTTCACATTGTCATTTGGGAGAACAGTCTGATTATGGAGTAAATGCCATGAAGCTGTCACCTGTGCCACGTCTGATGTGGTGTGAACCTTTTTGGTATTGGGGGAAGATTCCAGGTATATTGAAAGGCTCTTCATCATTCATTGGTGGTGGTACACGCCTTTAATCCCAGCACTTGGGAGGCAGAGGTAGGTGAATCTCGGAGTTCAAAGCCAGCCTGGTCTACAGAGTGAGTTCCAGGACCGCCAGGGCTACACAGAGAAACCTTGTCTTGAAAAAAACAAAAACAAAAAACAAGAACAGCAAAGAGAAGCTCTTCATCATCTCATCATTGGCTGTTTGCCTCTGACCCCCCTGAGCATTTAACATAGGCCCCATTTGCCAGGCATACATCTGCCTCCTACAGCAATGGCTTCAGGCCAGGCTGATTATTAAAGGCTTGTAGTGTTCAAGGTTCTGAAGTACCTTTATGTAAAGCCCTGGAAGTTTGAACCGTGCTGCAGTGCATTGTGGGAGATTTTGATGGGAAGAAAAGGATGCCCATCTATTCTTCAGAAGTTGTTCAAAAGTCTTGTATGGAAGATGAGGGTCTAGATGTTCCTTAATTGCACACATAATGAGTGTCAGGGTCCTTGGGTTCTTTGGTCTTCAGGTTGGTGGCTCAGTGGGGAGAACAGTTAGTTCTAAGGCAAGTTTTCTCTGTCCTCCTTTTCCCTTGGATGTGTCAGGGGTATGTTGTAGATGCCTACTCTCTAAACTTGGGATATTATCTCTCATGAAATTATACAAGTACATAATCATAGACAAAAAATACAAATGTCAGTCTGACAGCTGTTTCGGTTGGTCACCCCAGTATCATAGGCCCTGAATCCCTGAACACTGGGACCTCCCTCTTCTAGCAGTGTGTGAGTGTGTGTGTGTGTGTGTGTGTGTGTGTGTGTGTGTGTGTGTGTATAAGATGGGGTGGTAGAGTGGTGATTTTGCCTATAGGAGACCCTCCCACTACACTCGAGAAACAGTAAAGGAGTGCCTCTGCCTTCTGAGTTCGGTAATTAAACGTGTGTGCCATCACCAATGAATGATGAAGAGTCTTTCAATACACCTAGAGTTTTCCCCCAATACCAGAAAGGTTCATATCATATCAGATGTGGCATAGGTGACAACTTCGTGGCATTTACTCCATGCTTGAAACAGTGAGTATTTTTAGAGTGTTGGCCTCAGAGCACACCATCTCTAACCTTCACACACTGTGCCTGTGCTGTGATTGCTTTGGGGTTACCCCTGTTCCATAAGCATCTGTAAACTCACTAGTACCCTAGGGTGGACCTTGGTGCACTTGTACTTTGATTGACATTGGAGTCCTATAAAGAGGGTGTGGATGTACTTGTTTAAAAATGAGGCCTGGTGCAGGACGTGGTGATGCACACCTTTAATCCCATAACTTGGGAGGTGGGGAAGCATGTGTATCTCTGAACTTGAGGCTAGCCTGTTCTGCATAGAACATTGCAGCTGGCCAGGGCTACATTTTGAGATCCTGTCTCAAAACAAAACCCCATAAAATCAGGCATATTACTTTTTACTCTATTAGGGAAGGTAACTATAAAAGTTGATCCTATAATTGTCTTCAAATTCTGCTTAATATAGCACAAAAATGCAAAGAAATGACTGTTGCAGATTTTCTTATGGTAACTATTAGTGCTGTCAGTGTGATTGTTATTTCTCCTTCCCTGGGCACAGGTTTGTGCCCAGAGTCTGGCAGAGTACTACATGTGTGGGAGCACACCCAACAGTTTTGTTTTTCTGCTCACTGAAGTATTGCCTTGCTGTTTAGCATCTGATAAGTCTGAAGCAGGCTCCAGGGTAAGTATTTCTTATCTGGCATAGGAGGAGCCAGGAAGATAAGTTCGTGGTCAGTGGCTTGTTGAATCTTCTTGGGTGTGCACCTTTGCAGAACAGGGCAAGGTTGCCCAGCAGTGGGCCTCCGGCTTGTGATGTGTGGCAGAAATCCTGGTAGTGGGAGATCTAGGCATTGCTGCTGGCAGAATCTGGCTAGTGCTGTGGGGAGACCTAGAACAAAGATGGTCTCCAGGTCCAGGGGAACGCTGTCCTGTATGCTGCCTGTAGATGGAACCAACCAGGCTGCTTCCCCTGATGAGCACATGGGAAGTGTACACCACAGACTGTGGCTTTCCTCATCCTTGGGACCGTATACAGAACCTAGTGCAACTTCCCCAGATGGTAGTACTGGTCACAGTTCTTACAGGTGGGGCATGTCAGCACTGTGCAGCCTCAGGTCTCCTGCCTGGGTGGTAAACTCGATAGGGCATAGGGATTCATTCAGGTGTGGGAGGTGCTAGTGGATCGTGCTCCATGGTCAGACTGAGCCCATAACAGTACAGGCTCGGGGGTGGGAGTGGGGGTGCATTTACAGAAATCTGCTGTGTGACTGCAGCCATTCTAGTGGAAGAGTCAGCTTGCTAACAAGTTGTCAGCTGTAATGTGTGACCCCCACCCCCCAGCCACTACTGTTAATTTACACAGTGTATAATCGGAAACCCCTCTTCTCCTGCAACCCAGGGCTTAAAGCACATTCCTATGTCCTGTTTCCGAGCAGACTCTTTCTCTCTCTCTCTCTCTTTTTTTTTTGTTAAGGGAAGAAATGTGATCAGAGCTAGTGGATTTTGGGTCATAAAGGAAATTGCACAATAAAGCAAGTACAGAATTAAATTTAAATGGACAGGCTTAACTATGGGATTTGAAGGTCTTTTTTGGGGGGTGGCTAGTCTCTAGCCAGACAGTAGCCTGGTTCTGTAGAAGGCCTTAGGGGAGTGCTCAGACAGACTTGCAATGGGTTGTCCTGTGGCCTGGTCAACTCTGGCTGGTTTACTAGTCCCTTCATGCAGGCTGACTGTACCTTCCTTCTCTTTTTTTTCTTCTTTTTTTCTTTTTTTTCTTTTTGGTTTTTTCAAGACAGGGTTTCTCTGTGTAGCCCTGGCTGTCCTGGAACGCACTCTGCAGACCAGGCTGGTCTGGAACTCAGAAATCCACTCTGCCTCTGCTTGTGCCACCACTACCCAGCAACCTTCCTTCTCTTTCACTCCTAGCTCTGAAGATGATGGTATTAGGAGGTGGCTCCTCAGACAAGGGTGGGACATGAGGGGTGAATCCTCAGGCAAAGGATTAGTAACCTATGAAGGAGATCTCTTCTACCTCATGCTTTGGAAACAGCATGTATCTTTCATGACCCAGAAAGTGGGTATCCTCACCTCTAGTACTAATCCTGCCTCTGGAAGTCCTTAGACTTCCAGCCTCCAGCACAGCCAGAAGTTAACACCTGTACTTATAAGGCATGGGCTATCTCATGTTATTGTTAAAGCAATTGGGCTATCTCATGCTGTTATAGCAACTGGACTAGACTGAGATTTCTTTTTTTTTTTTTTTTTTTAGATTTTATTTATTATTATATGTAAGTACACTGTAGCTGTCTGAAGGCACACCAGAAGAGGGCGTCAGATCTCATTACCGATGGTTGTGAGCCACCTTGTGGTTGCTGGGATTTGACTCAGGACCTTTGAAAGAGCAGTCAGTGCTCTTAACCGCTGAGCTATCTCTCCAGCTGACTAGACTGAGATTTCATACCACACTCATGTGTTTATTATGCAGCATGCGTGCCTTAAAGGACTTCCGGGGTCTCCAAGATGACTGCAAGCTGTGCTTTAAAGGAGGAGTGCCACACAACGGCCGCACCCTGAGGTCAAGGTTTCATGGAGGGCACAGAGGTTGCCCATGCTTTCTGAGGTCAAGCCATAGTGTTAGCACATGTGGTGGGCTCCAGTCCACGTAGAGTTCCCACTCTGTGAGACTTTGTTCAAGGCTCCACTCACCCTGTACAATCCATACTAGCCTCTGTTGCTGGACCATAAGTGGCCTCTATCCTGGTACTTGCTCTCCTCCTGGCCCTTTCTGCTCCATTCCCGCTTGGCCAGCTCTGATTCCCTGTAAGGAGTTCTGGATATAGCCTTGCTGCACCCTCAGCTCTGCGTGCTCTTGCCACACCTCACTATTTGCGCCCATTGAATCAGCCATGCTGGGGGTCAGAGCTCTGCTTGCCATCTCAGTTCCTGTGCATCTCACTTGGTCAGCACACTGTATGGAATGAATGAGTGGCCATTCTAGAAGCAGTTCAGTAACCAACTTTCCCACGAGTGTGTGTGTGTGTGTGTGTGTGTGTGTGTGTGTGTCCTTTAACCTTAGTTGCCTTCCTAGGATTAATATTAGGTTGATGTGTCCATCTGGGAAGTGAACTTGATAGTTAACCACACACAGCTATTGGTGTCAAGGGTACTTGGTAAGTTCAGTCTCTTTCCCTGACCTAACTCAGATAGGAGCTTTAGAGAGAGATTGGTTGGCAGATGTGCCCATGCTCCTTGTCTCTTGTTGGCTCTTGACAGGAAGCTGGAGGGCCCCGCTTGGCTCTGGATGAGCTTCAGGATGAGGCCCTACACACCCAGTAGTCTCCTAGAGCTGGGCAGAACGTGGTGAGTCAGGCCATCTTCTAACTACACAAGAGAGTGATAGAACCTGGGTGTGGAGCCTCTCGCAGGTGGGAGACACTGCTTGCTAACAGCAGCTGCTGGGTTGAAACCTCTTCTTCTCTGGTGAGCCTCTCAGTGGGTAATGAACAGCTGCTGCTTCAATACGGGGGAAGCTCTGAGAAGCTCAGCAAGTTTGTTGAACTCACCCTGCCCTTCCTCCTTAAGAATGTTGATGTTTTAGAATACTTTGTTGACTTGATTTGGTTGTCTTGTGACTTCTCCTGTGGAGATAAAAAGAGATGCTATCTATCCCAGATAGATCCAACTGACCAAAGAAGATTTTACCCAAGTTCCTCTTGGGAAATCCTTTAGCCACTCAGGGCAGCCTTACCCCTCGCAGGTCTCCCACCCCAGTGGATTGGTCACCACTGGTTTGGTATCTCAGGAAGGGAACAGCCAGATGAAGGTCTTGTGATCTTCATCCCACCAGCCTTCCGAGCCCCTCCATGGTGGATGTTAACAAGCTGGGTCTCTTGCACATCTCCACAGCTTTGCTGCTCTAAGATAGCCATGGTGGACACATTGCTCAGCCAGGGTGGTCATGTCTGGCCCAGCAGCAATGTTTCAGCTAACATGGTGGCTCTGCCTGTGCACTCCTATTTTCTGTAGTGTTCCAGAGTCATATGAATGAATGAATGAATGAATGAATGAATGAAGTCCTTCTTGCATGTAACTCCTGGTTTCGATCAGGGTCCTTTCCTGGATGTGACTGGAGCCATCTCAGCTGACAATCCTCTTACCCAGAGGATGTGTGTGTGCGTGTGTGTGAGCAAGGAGGGAGGTCAGAATACACAGTATTTTCAGGGCGCACTCACCTACCTCCTCATCCACCACTGCCTCATTGAAAGTCTTGCTTGGCCTGGGCTTTCCCAGCTTTATACTCTGTCCTCTGTGTCCAGCTATCCCCTCATTTAAAGCTGATAACTGACCAGCCTTCTAGAGGGAACTCTCAGGGTGCCTCGGTGAGTGGGAGGGACTGAGGAAAGAGCCAGAGAGGTGACAAGAGTCTCTCCCTTGGTTTCTAAGAGTGGAACCCAGGAGAGTGTTGGCCATGGGGTGGGGTGGGGTGTCAAAGCTTTATGATTTGTTTTATTTTGTTAACACTTGTTTTATGTTGGTTTTGGATATTCTTGTTTTGGAGAAAGAGTCTCACTATGTAGCTATAGCTGGCCTGGAACTTACAGTGATCCTCCTGCCTCTGCTTCCTGAGCTCTGGGGAGTATAGGCAGATGTAGTTCTCCTGCACTCCACATATATCAATCTATTCCTGGGGAGTGCTGGTTCTTTTCTTTTGAGACTCTGAGGAACAAAAGTTCAACTTCAGATGTCTGTGAGACCCTATCCTGCTCTAAGGACTGGGGGTGGGGGTTGGAAGGATGCCATTCACCTCACAGATTGATTGCGGATATTCCGTAGTTGGAGAAGTTAGCGCTGACAGTCAGGCCCTGGCAGGCTGCCTCTAGGAATGGAGTGAGCAGGATTTGAGGAAGGTGACAGCTGAAGGGAATCAGGAGCTGCCTGGCAGGAAAGAACAGTGGGGCATGGAGGGATGGTGGCTTCTGACCTTCACCTGCTCTTGCTCTTTGTAAAGGGTGATTGAGAGAGGCTTTATCTTTAGCTTTATCTTCAGATGTAGGTGGGGCACACAGCATGGTTGTTCTCTTTTACAGCTTAATTTTCAGCCACTATGTAAGAGTGAGGCATCTCTGGCCCAAGGCTTGGAACTCTGCTGGACGCCAGCTAAGGTAGGGTTAAATGTCAATGTGTAAAGATATAGTTCCTGAGAGACTGGTCGCCAGGCTTTGTTTACTGTCTACCCAGAAGGGTCCATCATGCATAGTGAGAGGGGCCCCTGGGGAGCTGGGAGTGAGGTAGGACCTGGGAAGTGACATGTCTGTCACAGGCTCATCTGGGTGAGCCCTTTGTATACTTCTGGAATCTTCTCCAGCCAGGCTGCTTGTTAGAATCACCAGGCATTTGAGAAGTTGCACTGCCATTTGCCTTCTGGGAACTTTGTCTCCACAGTCATTCTGCCGCCTGTGAGGAGTGCCACAGGTGCTATGAGATGCCAGATCACCTCCACCTCAGCTGCCAGGAAGTGATGTGGCCTTCGCTGAGGACCCAGGACTCCTGTCTGGGGTTTGCTCCCTGAGTCCTGCTCTGCCCCTCTGTCACTGCCTGTAGTACTCTCTGTATGGTCTCTGTGCAGCCTTTGTATGGTCTCAGGGACTAGGAGTTTAAAACGGTTTTGTGATGTTAGATTATTTCAGAAGAGATTCTGATGAGCTCCAAGATGGCTGATGTTAAATTTAGGCATCTTGGGCTATTTGGGGCTGGGAAAGCTTTGGTGGGAAGATGAGTGCTGGGATTTTTCTGTAAAACCTTAAACCAGGGCAGTGTGAGACTGAGGCCGGGTGAAGAGCACCAAGCCTAGCTCTGGCCAGTGCTGTCCAAGGCCTTTCTCCCACCTTCTTCCCACAGCTCCATCTCCTGAGCTAGCCCCTCTCATCAGATGGTGTCACCACTTAGCTCCTCTTGCCCCCTTACCTTCTCTCCATGCCCCCTCTTTCCTTCTTATTCTGGTCTGAGGCTCAGCCCCTATGCTGTCACCTGTGTGGCATCTGTCAGTGTCACCTACATGAGTCCATTCTAGTTGGCAGAAGGCAAGGATGAGGTCACAGGAAGGTTAGCGGTGGGGAGTTAGCGCCCCTGGCCAGGGTCAGTTAAAGAGTTAAAAGGCAGGAGAGACCTGAAACCCAACAGGGAGAGTCTCAGGCACTGCAAACAATTATCAGTAAAAGGATTTATGGGGGAGAGGAAACACAGTGAACACACAGAGAAGCCCCTCTGCAAAGCAGAGCCTGGGCTCAGAAACCAAACCTAACCTAACCAAACCACCAAACAACGTCAAGTCTCTTCTTGGGAGCTCAAAGGCTTGAGGATGAGACTTGGTTTTTGTTTTTTTAATTTTCCTCCTAACTCAGGGTTGGTCAGTTTAAGGGAAGCTAGGATGGCTGACTGGGCCAGAACTGTGTGTGGCATGTCTTGGGCAGCAGGCCTTGAACTAACTGAGCCCATCTATCAGCATGGTGTCATGCCTGCTGTTTGTGTATGCTTGCACAGGGCCGGTGCTGCAGTGTATGCTGTAACCCCCACCCCACCCCACCCCGGCCACTCTGTAGACCCATCTTCTTTGACAGGGCTCCTAGGTGGGACATTTGCACCTGTCCTGTGCGCTGCCAAGATTTTTGCCTCTTGAATTTTGACAACTTGTTAGGCAGTTCTTGCCACTCTGCTGCCTTTGGAGATGCCTAGCAACGTTTTACAGTTTGGACAATTTCTAATCACTTTAATGAAACCATAATAAATCATTTTATGAAGAGAACCCCGGAGACAGGAGCTCTAAGCTGAGTTTTGGGTTTCTCACACAGTGGAGCTTCCCTTTTTAATGAAATGCAGTCTTAGATGCAGTCAAACAGGAATCGCATAAGAACAGTCCTGCCCCTACCCCCCATCCCACCTGGATCAAGACTGCTGTGGCTGGAGGTCAAAAGCATAACCTGTATGAGCTGCTGGGCTACTCCCCAGCCTCTGTCTCAGGCCAGGGACTCAGCCATGTGGGCCCAAAGGCCTCAGTTTACATTGTAAAGACAGCTCAGAGACAGAGCTGGCCATGTGACACAGGACTGCCAGAGAGAATAGAGTCTTGGCTTGCTTACTGTTGCTGTGTGTGAGTAACATAAGATGTGATCACTCCCACTGTGGTCCTGTACAGACCAGTTGAGTGAGACAGGCTGCTGCTCACTTCCTGGGCGTAGCCAGTCCAGGCAGCAATCTGCAGTTACCTGGACCTGTGCAGTGGACCAGCATGGTTAACACAGGAGTCCCAAGCTTAAAAGCTAAATCCCAAGGAACCAGTTTTCCTTATTCCCATTGGCTTTGACTAATTTGTTTCCATTTTCTTGTTATATGCCAGAAACAGACATATTTAAAAACTTCCCTTCCCTTCCCTTCCCTTCCCTTCCCTTCCCCTCCCCTCCCCTTCCCCCTTCCTTCCCCTTCCACTTCCCTTCCCTTCCCTCTTCCCTTCCCTCCTCCCTCCTCCTCCCCTCCCCCTTCCCTTCCCCATAAAACTGAACCTTGAAATACTAGTGCACAGTTGTATTTTCTATTAATATTTTTAGTTTTCTAAAGTTATCTAAGGAAAGTTTGGAAAGGTTCTGGATTGCCCTTATAAAAACAATATCTTTTGTTTATTCTTTAGCAGTTTTTATGCATTTAAACAATGTGCCTTGATCACCTTTATCCTCAACACCCCTCCCACTCCTCAGGCACTCCCAATATGTCCCACACCCCCTTCATGTTCTTTTCTTTAAATGATTTAAGATATATTTTTTTCTAGTCATGTATTTGTGTCCATGTGTGAGTGTGTACAGATCTGCAGAGGTCAGAGGCGAGACATCCAATCCTTGATCCCCCTGAAGCTGAAGTTACAGATGTTTGTGAGCTGCCCAGTGGTGGATACTGGGAACAATTGATCTTCTGCAAGAGCAATACATATTATATACTGCGGAGGCATATCCACATGTGCTCCCCCTGTGCCATTTAAAAATAACCTACTGATCTTAATAAGTGTAATTACTGCTTGCTGGGATGTTGACTGATGCTTTTGAGTAGACCCTGTACAGGTAACACAGCTGCAGTCCATCTGCTCGAGTAGTCACGCGCCTTGTCCAGAAGATAGTGTTTCATAGACTCCTCCGGTCCTCTGGTACTTAGATCTGTTTCCACTCCCATCTTCCATGATGTCCTGATCCTTGGGTAGGATGAGCGTTGAGATGGATGTCCTATTTAAGGCTCACTCAGTAGGCGATTATTCTCAGCATTTTGACCAGTTATGATCCATGGCATTAACTGCTGCCTACTGCAGAGAGACTTCTCTGGCCAAGGTTGAGGGAAAGACTAATCTATGGGTATAAACATAAATATTTCAAAGGCAGTCTGACAATCTGTCATATGCCAAATTGACTATAATAGGTTCCCCTCTAAGGCCCATGACCTCCTGAGCCAGGCTTTTGACCAGGTTTGCAGTAAAAGGCATAAATTCCTTCCTGTGGGGCAGGCCTCAAATCCAATCCAAAAGTAGTTGGTTATCCCCAGGATCTTTGTGTCACTGTTGTAACAATGTTGCATCTTGCTTGGCAGGTGTTAGCATTGTATTAGTATTGCAGAATGCAGGGTCCAGTGCTGAGTAAGACCACTGATGTGTTTCCTCACCCAGTGGCCTGTAGAGCACTTACCAGTACCTCGAAAGCTAGTGTGTAGTAGGAAGAAATTTTCAGATCAATTTTAGCTTGAGTTTTCTATATCCTGCAACCAAAGTATGTTGTCTCTTTAGCACTAGGTCTTACTGTCTAGTTCTAGTGGGCAACCAAGAACAACAGCAGTGGCAAGTATTGTTTTGGGGACCTTTGGTACCTCTATGACCAGTGACTGACAGGGCCGTATCCGTCGCCCAGAATGGGAATTTTCATCTAATAACTGTCTTCTACGGGAATCTTCTAGAAGACTTCCTATTTACCTTTATGATAATCAACATTGTGTGTGTGTATATGTGTGCTCCCGCGCGCTCACGCGCGTGTGTGTGTGTGTGTGTGTGTGCATGCATGTGTGTGTGTATTCATATATGGTGTTTGTGTGGGAGTCCACATGGAGGCCAGAGGTCAATCTTAACTGTCATTTATGGCTCTCTGGCTTTTAGCTTTGCCTTTTGAGATAAGATCTCTGGTTTGTCTGGTGCTTGCTGTCAGCTAGACTGGTTGGCCAAGGAACCTGCAGGATCTACCTGTCTCAGCCCCAACCCCAGCCTGGGGTCAGTGGCATATGCCAACCTGGATTTTATCTGGGTGCTAGGAATCCAAACTTTGGTCCTCGTGGTTGTTCAGCATGCACTTTACTCACAGAGCTATTTCCCTGGCGCGCGCGCGCACACACACACACACACACACACTCACACATAGGAGAGTTTTTCTTATCCTCTGGTGTTTGAAGGCCGGGAGTCTGTCGAATGCCTAAGGAATCACCTTTTGTTTTACTTTTACATATGAACCAAAACTATTTCTATTTGAAGCCAGTAGACTCATGTCTAATAAAACACTATTTTTGTGGTGGTTGTTGTTTTTAAAGAGATAAATGTTTTAGCTGATGTAAGTCTTCTCCCCAGATAAGAACCTTTGAGAAGCCAGCAGCAGGTGGCCCTGCTCTACTGCACTAGTTGAGAAATGTTCACCTCTGGAGACATGGCTGCCATTCACTGCTGTGGGAGAGAGTACTGAACAAACGTGTCTTGGCTGCTCATTCCTCAGTGACTTCTGTCTGCCCAGCTTCCCGTTTTTAATTCTGGCAGTAAGCGTCTGCGAATGTCTGCTAAATATTCCTCTTGCTATCAGACAGCCTCCAGTCAGGCTGCGTGCGTGCGTGCGTGTGTGTGTGTGTGTGTGTGTGTGTGTGTGTGTGTGTGAACCAATAATTTTATATTCCTTCCCCCCCTCCCTGGAGGTTTGCTCCCAGTAGCCAATTTATGGGAACAGTCTTTCAGCAGTGATTGAGGGAGAGGACACAGGACTCAATCAAATGCTTGCTGTGGAAGTATGAGGCCTGACTGACCCTGGGACCTAGATCAAAAAAGCCACAGTCTTTGGAGGCAGAGACAGGTAGAGTCCTTAGCCTAACACTGAGCTCCAGGGCCACTGATAGACTGTCAGAAAGCAGGGTCAATGGGGAACAACATCCTATGGTGACCTGTGGTCTACATGTGAGTGTGTATGCACACACACACACACACACACACACACACCACACAGAGCTAAGAGAAAGCCTTCACTGTTGGTAGCTAGCCAGAGAAAGGGCTTACAAGACAAAACTACTATAGTAGCAACACAGGTTCCCACCAGGCAAGGGTTCGAGGCCAAGCACAGCTCTGCTTGTGGATGACCCTGTGGACCCAACCTACTGCATCCTAGGCTGCGGAGGCAGTTCCCTGGGAATTCCAAAGCCTATCAGGCAGACAGGGTCAGAGCTGGCCACCTCAGGTCTCCTGTGCAATTACAGCAGCAGCCTTCAGCTGGTCAGTGCAACTCCCACAGGGGTAGCTCCATCTGTGACCTGCTCTAGTGGAAAACTTTACTACCACCATTGGGTAGCTTTTTAAAACCTCTGCTCTGTGGTGCAAATAGCTGGATAATTTTCTGGTTTGGTCTGGGAAGTGGGAGAGTCCAAAAAACTTGAGCTCCAGGCAGCTACTAACTTTTCGTTACCACATCTTTCCATTCAGATGCTCCTGGTTATCCTTTAGACCAGCGTCTGAAGACAGGGCCCACACAAGGTAGGGGGCTCTGCAGTCCACCCTCTGTTGTCCAGAACCAAGAGTGCCCCCTCCTCCCCCACTGAGTTACTAGGCTTTTTTCTCTGCCAGACCTTCAGAGGGACCAAGGTTTATTCTATGTTGTAAATTGCATGGAGACCACCTAGAAGCCTGGTCTGTTTGTCTGCATGTGCACCTGTAGATCTCTGTTCCCCCTGGTTACTGACCTGGCGCATGTGCACCACACTGGACATAGTATCTCTCTCTGGTGTGCAGGAATTACAGGGTCTCATTCCAGCTTTCTTGTTTGAGGAGTAGCAGATGGGGGAGGGGAGGAGGGACTGTTAGTGTATAGCTGCTTCTACAGGCTGGCCTCTGGCCGTGCATAGCTCCTGGCCAAGCTCTGCCTCTGGAGGAGAAGGCTAGAGTTGGATTCTCATGACTGTCAAGTCTACTGTCTTCTCTGTGCTCCCTTCCCCTTCCAGAAGAGTGTCTAAGCACAGGCCTGCTTTCCTCCTCTGTCAGACTCACTGTTGTTTTGCTTTCCCTGAATTAAGTTTCTTAATATATCCTTTAGCTGTATTGAGCCTTGGTGTAACTTGTTTACCGTCTGCAAACTCAGGCTGTGTACAAATATAAATTTCCCCTTGACATATCTTGCTGTCAGTTGTTGAAGCTTAGTCTTTGTGGACGTTCCTGAGACAGGCCGCAGAAGCAGGCAGTGGTAAGGCCCTGGAGCGAGGAGTTGGCAGAAGATTCATTACTATTGTTGCTCTGGATGTGGACAGAAGCAACGTAATGGAGTAAGGACTTTTGCTTACTGCTTAAGGATGTGGTCCGCCATGGGGCAAGGCATGCAACAGGAGCACACAGCTGCTTGCTTTAATCCCAGTGGACCAGGAAGTAAAGACTGAAAAGGATGAGGGCTGGGCTGTAACCTCAAGGCTCCTAGAAAACCTGCTTCCTCCTACAAGGCCCCACCTCCTGAAGGTTCCATAACCTCCCAAAACAAAGCCATCAGCTGGAGATGATGTTCAAACTCCCGGGCATGTGGGGACATTTCTGAGTAAAACCACATCAGGAGAAGGGGTGGCCTGTCACATTGTGTGTCCTGTAAGGTGTCCTGGAGTCTCAGTTCCCTGGTGAGGCATATGGCAGGAGAGTAGGGAGTGCTGGGTTTATGGATCATCACATGTACCCCCATGGACTCAGGAGACCCTGTGGAGGAAGCTTTTGCTGGAGACAGACAGAATCTCTGTGTGGCATTCCTGTCACCCCACATGTCTCACAGCAGGAAGCACCCTTGGCCTGCAGTCAGTACTTCAGGAAGTAAAACTGCCTGTCCTTTGGAGGTGACAATGAGAAATTAGTTCTTTTTCTCATGCGTGTACCTCATGCATCTCACTTTTATGAACAAGACACAGTCACTTAGCATCCCTCTCTTGGACTCAGAAAAAACTCATTTCTCCCGAGAGTCATGTAGTAAAAGTTGTTGGCAGGATTGAGCAAAATTCTCTCTGGAAAACGTCCAAGCCTGGGACCAAGTAAGAAACAAGTCTGTGCCCACTCAAGTGTCTGGTGACAACGGAACTCTTTGCAAGTTATGCAGAAGATGTTTTTTAGAACTTGTCTCATCCTCAGGGTTTCAATTATTTTGATCCCTCCTCCCTCCCCTGACTCCAGAAAGGAGACTAAGGAGAAAATCCCTGCAAAGCTAAGCCTGAGTGACTCCTGCTATGGTAATTAATTGGCAGGAAAATCAATAATTGAGTGAGAAGTCTCTCAGTCAGTGGTGACAGAGATGATGCAGTGAGATGCTAGTGAACTTGGGAGACAGCACCAGGAGCAGGGAGCTAATTGGATAAATTTACATACTGCATGCTTCTGTACTGCCCTGTGCTGCTAGCAGTGGGAAGTCTGTCAGAGACTCGGAAACCCAAATGTTCAAACCTCTTAAACATTTGACCCTGAAAGAAGCCTCAGTGAATAGATATCTGACTCAGTGAATTAAAGTAGGACCACCTTTGCATTGTCAGTCAGACAATTAGAGAATGTTAGCTCACTTCCTTTCTTCATGGAGCAAATTCTTTCCCATTCATCGCCCCTGTGTGTTTCCTCAAGGGACCCGCTGCCTTAATTAATGATGGTTGAGAATACTGACTCTGGGCCGGTTTAGTCGCAGGTTCTTGTTTGTGGGTTTTTTCCATCCTTACAAATCATGGAGGACCTCCGAGCTGTTTGTTTATGTGAGATCTGTCAGTAGTCATCACACTGGAAATAATAAACAAGTTTAGACATGAGGAAAGGCTGCCACTAGCTCAGCGCTTGTCCCATCCCAAGCTCTGCAGAGCCACTGAGATGTCAGGTACCAGCCAAGGACAATGGTGGATGGTGTCACCTATCTGAAGGGCAATACTTTGTATAAGAAGCACGGCGTTTTTATTTTCCTTTACAACAGGCACTTCCTTCTCTTTAAACTGTCTCTGAGTGGCCTCTTTGGGGTAAATACTTTGATAGTTTACTCTCAAGTGGCAGGTGTATCCTGGGACAAAGTAGCTCCCTGATTTCTAGGTCTGTCCCAAGTGTGATCCTTTGAGTGATAGACAACAGATGCTTTGGATCTCAAGGTCAAGACTTTACAGGACCATTTATTTTTATTTGTCCCTGAACAATATTGAAGGAGATAGTCTATGTAAGTTTTTAAAATATTTTAATTTTTAAGATTATAATTATTACTCCTTTTCCGTTCTTCCCTCCAAGCCCTTCTGTGTTTCACCCCCTCTTGCTTGCTTTAAATTCGTGGTCTCATTTTGTGTGTGTGTGTGTGTGTGTGTGTGTGTATCTGTGTCTGTGTGTCTGTGTGTCTGTGTGTCATTCCTAAATGCAGGATGGAGCTTGCTCAGTGTTACTTGTATGTACATATTCTTAGAGCTGGCCATTTGGTATTAGAGCAGCACTCACCAGGGCTTATGTGCTCTTGGCTCGGGAAGACTGTTTCTCCCACTTTTAGCTTTCCTTAGTTGCCTGCAGTTCTTTGTCTCGGGTGAGGCCTCCAGAGCTTTCCCTTGTCCACATTAGCATGTCTATTGAGCCTGTCCTTGTTCAGGTCTGTTTCCACAGTATTGTTGGGTAGCTTCTGTCATTTCTAGGAAACACAATGTCACAGCAAACTCTCCATTCTTCTGGCCTTTAGACTTGTTCTCTCCCCTCTTTTGCAGTGATCTGAGTCTATTCTAGATGTTACATTTTATTTTATATGTATATGTGTTTGTCAGCATGTATACATGTATATATGCGCATATGTGCAGTGCCTGTGGAAGCCAGAAAGGGCATCAGATCCTCTGGAACTAGAGTTACAGATGTTTTGAGCTTTCCATGTAAATGCTAGGAAGTAAACCTATTTTTTTTATTTTTAGAGACAGAGTCTTGTTATATGGCCCAGGTGGTGACCGAGTAGTTTGTCGCGTTATGCTATGACCTTGCCTTGTGCTCAGAGGTCAACATTTAACACGCAGTTGATTTTCTACTATGGATACAGTGAGAAGGTCCTGTCTTAGAATTATTGTGGAAAATAGTTAGATTTGCAAATCCATTAGGAGCCCTGAGAGACAGATGTGCTTTGCAGGGCACATGGTTTGAGAGGCGCTACCTTAAGATGCAGAGCAGCTAGAGAGAGAGCATGACTTGCTCAAAGACTTGAATTGGTGCTCTAGCTGGGCAGTGGTGCCTGTAATCCCAGCACCCTGGAGGCACAGAGTAGAATAGGAGGTGTGGTAAATGAAAAGACCAGGATTTGATTGTGTATCAATTCAGTATTACAGAAATAAACTAGAAATCTGCTGTCTCTTTGTGGGTGAGAGTCCACATTATAGACATTTAAT
>JADRCD010208832.1:0-13406 GCA_019843815.1 Montemys delectorum
TGTCACTACAAGAACCAATAGGAAGGGACAAAGAAGCAGCATGTAACACATCCAGACTGTAACATGATACCTAGGACACAGAAGGTGCCCAATAAGTGCTCAATATAGAAGCATCAGTTGGCCGGACATCTTCTTAGCTACAATTCCAGTGAAGGTACACAGGGCTGGTACCTGCTTAGCTTTCATTTCAAAGAAGCTCTACGGGAGGGAAAACAGCAACCCAAGCGAGAACTCCAGCCTGACATTCACTTTCATTACACTCCCCCTAAATCTTTAATGCCTTGCAAACTACACAATGAAGTTCTCACTAAAGAGATATTGGCCACTAAATTATTCTGTATTAGCAGCAAGGAAGATCAGGAATTCTTCCTTTGGAGATTTATTATAAATAGTATATGACTAACATCTACAGTACATTAGAACCACCTGCCCAAAAGCCAGAAGAGGGCTTCTAGGGCCCTTTAGGGAAATCCCAGTGCAATGAGCCTATCAAAGTTATTTTACTAGCAGAGCTGTGTAAGATTAATCATCTTTGTGAATTCTTAATTGCTGTGGTCAGAGCTCCCCAGAGGGTGCTCGCACCACGGTCCAGTCCCACCTCTGTTCCTACTCTCCCAAGCCGAAGGGGAGGTGGGACAGTAGCTGTGCACTGTGATTTGCTCTTTAGTTCTTGAGCGAAATAATTTTGGACATTTTTTTGCCAAATAAGTGCTAGAGACACAAAGATGACCAAAGGGACTCAAAAATCTAGTTCAAAGAAAGGCCATTTCTAGTTCAAAGAAAAAGGTGCAGACAGTATTCCTTTAGAAGCACTAAAAAAAAACCTGGCAGTTGTTATTTCAAAACAATGTAAGTGCCAGGAGTGATTGTCCTCTTTTGAGCAGATCTGAAGTCTGAGGAAAGAGCTGTTGGCTACAGTACTCAACCCTCAGCAGGCAAACGTCTCTCTGCAGCATACAGAGGCCATTACAGAGATCCACAACCATTCGAAATGCAGAGTTGTGGAATGAGTCCAGTCCCAGTGTATGCATCTACAATACAACTCTGGGGCCCAAGGTTCAGGGATCATTGTGGGAAAAGTTGGGGAAAAGTTTTAAGAGGATCAGGGATTTTGCTTTCATATTGTGTCTCCAAGTAATAGTCAGATTTCAACCATAACCTCTCACCAACATGACCAACATGTGAGCTGAACCAGGGCAACAGCAGAAGACTTGGCAAACTAGACAGGGAAAGCCCAGAAGGCTTAACCTACACAAAGAAGTACAGGCAACCAAGGGATGCTGAGAATAAGTGGGAGAGGGGATAGTCTTGCCCATTGTGATGGTTTGAATGAGAATGGTCCCCATAGGCTCATATGTTTGAATGCTTGGTCCTCAGTTAGTGGAATTGTTTTTGGAAGGATTAGGGAGTGTGGCCTTGTTGGAGAAGTTATGTCACTAGGAGTGAGCTTTAAGGTTGCGAAAGTCCACACTAGGTCCGGTCTCTCTCTCTCTCTCTCTCTCTCTCTCTCTAGGCCTAAAACTTGCAAGTCAGATGTGAGCCCTCAGCTCTGCTCCAGCACCATGTCAACCAGTCTGTTGCCATACTCCCTGTCAAGATGATAATATACTAACCCTCTGAAACTGAGAGTCCCAAGCCCCCAGTTAAATACCTTATTCTACAGTTGCCCTGATAGTGGTATCTCTTCATAGCAATAGAACAGTTACTAAGACACCCAGAGGAGAGCACACCAATTGTTTATCAGTATGCAATGGTCAGCCTTGAAAATATATGCATACAAGTAACATTATGTAGATTGAGCGGGTTATATTCAGGAAAATACATGTATACACACATACACATATGTGCATGTAACAGCAATGAATGGGGGATGGGAAGGCCACGGATATGCAAGGGAGTAGGGGATGGCATATGGAAGGGCTTGGAGGGAGGAAAAGGAGAAAGGAAATAGTGTAATTATATTACAATCTCAAAAAATAGGAGGAAAAATTTTTTTAAATGTAAGTGGCCAAAATGTCCTAAGAAGTACTCAGTAAACAGAAGTGTCAGGCACCAGGACGAGCACCTTACATGATGAGTTCACACATCAATTCCTCATACTAACTCTGGGAGGTAAGTATATTTACTTTTTCCCCATTTTACAGGTGAGAAATTTTAGGCACAGAGAAGCTAAATGACTTGCCCAAAGCCACATAACAGGTCTTTGGCGTCCACTTGGGGTTTTTTGTTTGTTTGTTTTATTTTTTTTTTAAATTATGTGTATGAGTACACTGTAGCTGTACAGATGGCCATGAGCCATCATGTGGCTGCTGGGAATTGAACTCAGGACAGCCCCACTCACTCTGCCCCACTCGCTCCGGCATAATTCACGGTAGCTGTCTTCAGACGCACCAGAAGAGGGCATCCGATCTCATTACAGGTGGTTGTGAGCCACCATGTGGTTGCTGGGATCCGAACTCAGGACCTTCGGAAGAGCAGTCAGTGCTCTTACCCGCTGAGCCATCTCGCCAGCCCCTGGAGTCCACTTGTTAACTATGGTGCCTCCCTGCCTCAGTCGGTTTCCCTGTACCTTTCCGTGATACCACCATGACTATTTAGTCTAATAAGTACAAACTAAGCTATTAGAGGTCTAATGATTCAGTGTTGAGATATGAATCATTAGGATTCAATAAAACTGCATTTAACATCTAAAAGGTTTGCATTTATTAACTGTTTGATTTTTCCTATAAATGCCCATGTATTCTCAAAAAGTGAATATAGATGATTACCCAGAAGCAACCTTGTCATTGGCTATGTCTGTCTTAGTCGGGGTTTCTGTTCCTGCACAAACACCATGACCAAGAAGCAAGTTGGGGAGGAAAGGGTTTATTCAGCTTACACTTTCACATTGCTACTCATCACCAAAGGCAGTCAGGACTGGAACTCAAGCAGGTCAAGAAGCAGGAACTGATGCAGAGGCCATGGAGGGATGTTCCTTACTGGCTTGCTTCCCCTGGCTTGCTCAGCTTACTCTCTTATAGAACCCAGGGATAGAACCAGCCCAGGGATGGCATCACCCACAATGGGTCCTTCTCTCCCTTGATCACTAATTGAGAAAATGCCTTACAGCTGGATCTCATGGAAGCATTTCCTCAAGGGAGGCTCCTTTCTCTGTGATAACTCCAGCTTATGTTAAGTTGACACACAAAACCAGCCAGTACAAGGTCCCATCTTCATGTGTGTCCTTGCTTCTCCTCCACATAGGCATGAATGGTGACATTAACCTCCACTACCTGCCACACAGGTCTCAGTACTCTGCAGCGAAAGTGACAGTTTTCACAGAAACACTGAAGTCACTTCTACCTTGTCCATCACTCTCGGTTTCCCAAGCAGAGTCCCTGGGGTGCAAGCTGATTTGCTCAACATGGTCCCTAGTGGAAGAAGAAACTGAGACCTCTTACAAGCTTATGCAGACAAGGTGATTACATCACTTGTTTACACCAGTGGATTATCAGATTGAGAGCTGTGTGTGCAATCCCAATGAGCTGGTTCTGTTACCCCATCCAGTGTGCCCCCTCACAGGCTAGCTCCTTAGGCATGGAGGGTACTGTGGTGGGGAACCTGACTGAAAGACACAAGCAGGAGTTTGTGTCTGAGTTGCTGAGGATGTAGAGAGTTCTTTCTGCCAGCTATGGAAACCACAAAACAAGAATGGTCACAAGCTCTTCCAGAAGTGGCACAATGGAGGATGCGGAGAACTTCGCCTCTGAACCTTGCAGTAGAGAATTCGCCCTGCTTCAAATTTCCTTGGCTCCATAGTAGGTGGAAGTGGGAGCTGAGAAATGACTTAGAAAAGGTGGCCTCTTGGGTTGCAGGACAGAAAAAAAATCAAGCTGGAATTGACTTGGAAAATTCCTCCCCACTAGTTAACCTTCATAGTGCTGGAAGGTGCTTTATAGACTATTGAGGGAGAAAAGTCACCAATGGACTCACCCATCAGTGGACCCTGCATAGCCCAATACCAACCTGCCAGACAAGATGTGCCCACTGGTGTAGTAGTGGTGTGATTACTAGAGGAGTAACCAACCACTTCAGCTTGGGTTTGCAGCCTGTCTCATAGGAGAAAATTCATTTCTGGTACCTATAAGCCTTGTCAAAAGCCCATGGTTTTGGAAGTCATAGACCTTAAGCGAAAACCTGTCAGCATTTTTTTTTTTTTTTTTTTGCTAATTAGGCATGCTGTCAAGTTGATTTCTAGATATTTGTGTCTATAGCCATATATTAGTGTTTCTCTCAACCTGGGTCAGAGATGCAGTGGACATCAGTCAATACAGAGAAAGAAAATAAATGACTATTGAGTGCTCAGTCCTAATCAATCATGTCAATCTCTCCAGGATTCAGAGAACAACAGAGAAGAAAGAGCAGAAAGGATGTAAAAGCAAGAGAATGAGAGGGTCCTGTGAAATGCTCTCTGCTGGGTTGCAGGGCAACTGTCAACAACTCACACCAGCTCTGGTTACCTGAAGAAGATCAAACCACTCAATACCCAGCAGAGATGGAAGAAGGGCTCGTGAAGCCCTGCCCTAGTAGAGGAGCTATTGGCAGTTGATAAGCACACATGCCCCTGAGAATGACCCTACTCATGCATTCAGGGGTACCCTAACCAGACTCAGAAGGTTATAAAATGAATGGAAAGGACATAAAGGTAGGAAGAGGGCATGCTGGGAGATCCAGGGAGAATAGGAAAGAGGAATTAGGAGTGGAAATAATCAAGATACATTGGATCGTGGGTGTGGTACCACATGCCTTTAATCCTAGCCCTGGAGGTAGAGACAGAGGCAGGCAGATCTTTGTGAGTTTAAAGTCAACCTAGTTTCCATAGTGAGTTCCAGGCCAGTCAGAGCTATGTAAGACCCTATCTCAAAAAAAAAAAAATGGAGGATGCCTTAAAAAGATATACACAATAGTAACTGATCAAAATAGAAGATAAGATAGAGAAAAGTAGACTCATAGAATATACATGAACCCAAGCCAGGTTCAAATGGTGACAGCAAGTCCAAGTGAAATTCCTAATTTCCAAAGGAGGAAGATTGATGCTACATTGAGGTGAAGCCAGGAGAAATGACAGTTTTTAAACCTCAACCCAGGGGCTCATCTGATGACAAGCATGCATCAGGAAGGTTCAGATGACCTATATTGGAGTGGGAGGGCACAGGCTTCTCTAGCTGTCCTCTCTTCATGGGGGCATGCCCACAGATCTCATAGGAGTCGGAGTGCATAGATTGGGGGCAGTTCATGATCCTCTATCTCATAATGTCTGATCAGAGGAGAAGCCTTTATGACACTTTACAGTACATAGTAGTTAAATTGAACAAATATTATGACCACAGTAAAACACGTTCTTATCACTGGAACATAAATCAGTAATAGCTACATTGTGAGGGAGCGTCCCCAAGTCCAGGGACACTGTTCAAAGCAATGTGGGGGGAGATGTTTAAAGGAGAAACCAAAGAGCGTCAACTCTCAGTTGAAAGCAAAACACCACAAAACCAAAACCTGTTCCCTCCAGGGCTTCAGTGCTGCTTTGCAAAGCTCTCAGAAAAAGCTTTTCTCCCTAAGCCAGCATTTAAAAAAAAAAAAAATCCACCTAAATAAGCCTATTAAAAAGGACTCCAGTGGAGACACTGATACACCATAAACTACAGAATGCTTCGGAGCTCAGCAGAGACTGGCTCCTGCCACACACAGCCTGGCAGTGGCCCAGCTCCATGCCAGTGCACACTTTTCCAATTACAAGCTGAAGATTCCTATCGGGGGTTCAGGACTCTTGTTTCAGTCTTCCAGTGCAGGAGAAATTCTTGATGGAAAAAAAGTGCCCATGGCTCAAGTCCTCTGAGCTCTGTAGAAGAGAGATCCACAGCTCCCACAGCAGGGACGGCTCTCTTTTGCTTCCTTAGTTTTTTTCATGTCTTAAATTCTGCAAATACTTGAAGCGATGGAATGAAAGTTGAATCCCCTAATGATGTGATAGGCGCTCCTTATTTATTGACTCTTTGGAACAGCAAGGTCTAAACAGTTGAGGCCAGGTGAAGGGTTCACATTCTGTTCTTTCCACAGCTTAGTGGTGATACATAAAACCGCTGAAGGCAATTGAAGAACTTTAAAGGAAAATGGCCACAGGCGGGGCTGCTCTTGATTGAAGACAGACAGAGTCATGTATTAAAAGTGGCTAGCTCAGGCGGAGTGCTGTAGCACTAACCTATAATCCCAGAACTCAGGAGGCTGGGAAAGAAAGATCATGAACTCAAGGCCAGTGTGGGCTATATAATAAGACCTTATCTCAAAAAAATAGAGAAAAATAAATATACATATATCCTCCTTTTTTTTTTAACTCTCATTTTTACAGGATGACTCAAGACTGGGCCAATCTGGAGATGATTTCCTAAGGTTCAAGAACATCAGTTACCCATTTTTCATTTATTTTTTTAAGTCCTCTTTAGTGAAAAACTAGTATATGTGAACCCTTGGCCTGTGCCAGCCACAGCATTAAGAGCTCACTCAGGTACTCACTTTTATCACCTATCCTCTAAGAAACATAGCTTCAGATGGTCTCATCAGATGCCCCGTGTCAGCCAGCTAATAAGAGTTAGTTGAAGGACTTGCAATCTGGGAGTTTATTGCTATGGCTAGGGGCCACCTTGGAAAGCAGCAACAGGAGATGCCTTCCTGCAGCGCCTCTCTACCCTCTGCTGCTGAGTCAAGACAAACCACAAGTCAGTCAGACTCACAAGCGTCGACCACGTATGCACCTCTGTGCCATCGCAATCATCCCTCTCAATTACGGAAGGAGGGCATGGATAAGGAGGGGGGGGGAGGCACCATGTTTTCCTTAGTGACGGCTAGGCAAGCCATGCCCTGGCTTTAGCTAGTGCAGAGAGCTTTCCAGTTCTTCAGAAGCAGGAGTTATATTGACTTTCTCAAAAGGCCCATCAAGAGCCATCTGGAAGGATCCTGTTCATTTGTGTTGTTTATTATTATTATTTCTTCCTTTTTTTTTTTTTTTTTTTTTTTTTGTTTTTTTTTTTGGTTTTTCGAGACAGGGTTTCTCTGTATAGCCCTGGCTGTCCTGGAACTCACTCTGTAGACCAGGCTGGCCTCAAACTCAGAAATCTGCCTGTCTCTGCCTCCCAAGTGCTGGGATTAAAGGTGTGCGCCACCACCGCCCAGCATTATTTTTTTTAATTACAGCATTGACAGGGTCTGTCGTTTCGGTGTGCCCCAGACAGTCAATGCAGCCTCCTGCTCCTCATGAGCATCACCTTTTGTGAAGTGCATAAATGGAGCACTAACTTCAACATCCTCTCAAAAGCTTATATAGGCGTTTAGGTTTTCACAAAGGAAAATGTTTATTGTTTCCATTACACATAAGGAGAAATGTGAACCAACATTTACACTCACAGCTTTCTATTTACCCATGGAGTACTCAGTTCAGGGGATGGGTCCAAGGAAGCAAGAGGTTGCCCATACTATCTTTTTTACACTGCTGAAGGAAAAAGAGGGAGAGGGAGAGGGAGAGAAGGACAGGGAGAGGGACAGAAACCCTAATTCAGTAATGATTTTTTTTTTTTTTACTTACATTACCCAGTTGCATGTTTCCCACCCAACAGAGAGTTAACAATATATAACACATTCTCTTTGCCCCAATTACTACAGAAAAACAAAGCGGAAAGCTAAATCATTCTCAGGGCAACCTGCAAAGAAGAACTCAAATCAACCTTGGAAGGAGTGCCTAACTCTGGTTGTAAACTAATTGCCATGTAAATTAACAACAACAAACAAACAAACAAAAAAAAAAAAAGCCGAGCCCCACGAGCAAGGAAAAGGAAGGCTTCTTCTTCACAGCCCATCGGCAAAGGAGCCCCAGAAGCCTGAGCAACACAGAGCCTGCTTCTTCAGACAATAAAATGCCAAAGTTGTTCTTCCGCTGTCAGCAAATGATGAATACATGTGGTGCCGATTATTTAATACCATGAGACCACCAGGGAAGAAGATCTAGGTGAACTGTAGCAGAACTGTGCCATTTATTTTTATTACCATGCATTAAAAATTACGTTTACAGATAATTGTTTTTCTCCTTCCAATAAAGCAAGATTAAAAAAAAATCCAGAAGAATATTTAATAATAGTGGACCACCAGGGAGGAATTTTAAAAGTTGATTTTTTTTTATTGAAAAATTAGATTTGCTTTTTAAAAATTTTTCCCAATTATTTTTAAGTGCAATTTGTGAAGGAATCGTTTTTAACCGGGGCAGTAGGATCAGTTTTAAGCTGGGTGAGGGGGGCTGTCGAATGGATTAAGTTTCTTCTTGACAACAGCCATTACCTAACCAAATCCCTCCTCGGAGCCTCGAGGTTTCAGATATTTGTCAAACAGATTTTACCATTGGCCCTATTACACATTCTCCCACATTCCTACCAGCACCCAGATATGTAAAACATCTCAGATAAAATGAACTCTTGAGAGACTGGAGGTGACTCAGTGGTTAAGAGCACTGGCTGCTCTTCCAGAGGACCTGGGTTCAATTCCTCCCAGCACCCGCATGGCAGCTCACAACTGTCTATAATTTCTGTCCCAGCCTCACATAGACATACATGCAGGCAAAACACCAATGCATGTTAAACAAACAAACAAGTAGATTGAATTCTTCATATATTTTTCCCCAGCAACTTTGTACTGGTAAGATAAAAAAAAAAAAAAAAAAAAAATCCTACTTACCAGCTTTTTGTTTTGTTTTGTTTTTTTAAGGGGACTGGCCGGGCGGTGGTGGCGCACGCCTTTAATCCCAGCACTAGGGAGGCAGAGGCAGTCGGATTTCTGAGTTCGAGGCCAGCCTGGTCTACAGAGTGAGTTCCAGGACAGCCAGGACTGTACAGAGAAACCCTGTCTCGAAAAAACCAAAAAAATAAAAAAATAAAAAAATAGAGGGGACTGAGAAGCAAAAGGAAGAAGGGTAAAACTAACGGGAAATGGAAGGGAAAGACCAGTGCAAAAGAAAATCACCATAGGGACAGACACAGTTCAAATGATGATCTTGCTAAATGTTCCCTGAAGTATTTACAGTTAGGAAAGGAAAGCTCCCTTCTCCTTTCTTCACCGTATCTCCCACACACAGTTCTAAAGTTGAAGTTGTCTTGGCTGATCATCTATCAATACCAGAACACCCTAGTCAGGGACCCCCACAGCTGTCACTGAATCCACCCAGAACATTAGCTGAATTCCCCAAACCAGACCTCTCCCACCTTATAGTCTTTCCTCCAGGGGGAAGGTAAAGCTCGCTTCAAGCCCTTCCTGCTGCTGCTCTCTGAAAGAAGAGAAGTTGTTCTCAGGATAGCAGGCCAATCTAGCGGCCAACCCCAAACCACCTCTGCAGCATCCATGCCGCAGCAGTTTGGAGTATGTTGGGAAAAAGCAACACATGGTGTCTGGGCTTGAAACCAGTCAAGGAATCAGGAAGAAACACACACACACACACACACTGAATTGCAAATCTGGTTTTTCTCTTCTTCCTGACTGGTTCTGAGGATAATAGAAGAGACGAGGGCCATATTCAGAAAGAACTATGGCATTCTAAAAAGCTGCCTTTGGAACCTTTCACGTTCCCAGTTCATTGGGTGAGAATGAACCTCACAGTCTCAGTCTCTCACCCCAGCTGATGGTGCAGTTTGAAGAATCTTAGGAGATGTGGCCCTGTTGAAGAAAATATGTCTCTAAAAGCAGGCTTTGGGAGTTAAAGACTCCCACCATTTTAAATCTGTTCTCTCTGTTTCCTGCTTGTGATTCAGATGTAACCTCTCAGCTTATTGCCCCAGCCACCTGCTACCCGCATCCTACCACTGTACACATGAACACTCAGGAACCATAAGCCCAAATAAACTGTTCTATACACTGCCTTGGCCCCAGTGTCTTATCGAGGCAACAGAGAAATAACTGAAACACTATGCTGTTTCCATCATTATGTTGTCTGCTATAATATCTCACTTTGATTAAAATAAGTGTCAAATATTCATCCGATTGGTCACATTCTTGTGGAGCGTATGTCTCAAACTACAAAGTGTTTATTCACACGATTTGTGGGGGTTGTCATGGGTCCAATATGAAACACCTCACACACACTCCTGGGTTTGAGCACTTGCTTCCCAGGTAGAGCTGCTGTTTGGAAATGCTGAAGAACTTTTATGAGGAAATGACAGACTGGGAGAAGTAGGACTCTGGGGGGTTGGACCTTGTGTTATAGCCGTCCCTACTTCTGTTTAAGGCTCTCTAAACAGCCAATGCGATTAAAGCAACTGTCTTATGCCTCCACCTGCTGTGCTTGAGAGACTGAATTCCATGAACCATGAGTTGGAATAAACCTCCCCTCCTTCAAACTACTTCATGTTACATGTCTGGTCACACTGATAATAAAAGTCCCTTGACGTCACAGATTGTCCCTTCTGTGACCTCAAGCTGCTTGTAGGACTTAAGGATGCCTGCATGCAAGCCAGAAGGTCATTTCAGTGCCAGAAGCTGTTTATCTTGAGGAGGCCAAGAATGTTGCTTCACACTTGTGGGACTCCTTCGGGTCATACACTGCATCTGTATCTCTGAAAGAAGAGAAGTTGTTCTCAGGATATCATGTGCCTGTACCTGGCTGTTGTTCTCAGGAATCATGTGCCTGTACCTGGCTGTAGTTTCTTTTGATTTTAGGGCTGAGATGGTATAATGAAAGTTTTCTTGCTGGGCTCAATTTCTTCTCAGGAAAAACAAAGGCGGCTGAGGTGGCTGGAGACAGACCAAGTCAGAGCCGATCTGCATTAAATCTGTCCTCGAAGCATGTAGCCCAGCAGTGGGAACAGTGCGAGACTGTGGCCTGGCTCCCACAAGACCTCTGAGCATGGCCCTCATCCTGGACTCTGGTAACACAAGCGCCTTCTGAATCCAAAGCCAGAAATCTCTTCTACTGATGTAAAACTAAAAGCCATCTGACCGTCAATTCCGTGTGAGTCCATTACTAACCCTTCCGCCCAGCTTGGACTATTGTAGAGCATACAGCTTCCGACCCTCATCCCTCTGAATCGTGCCAGCAAAGCCCCAGGAGCACTGTGGGTCTCCAAGCAGAAGGTTAATGAAAGAGCAGAATGGTCTAATGCAAACATGGCCTTGACATTCTTCCTTGATGCACTTCTGTGGCCCAGCAGCGGCATCTGCATACCCCTTGCATAGGCTTATCCTGATTCTGTCTGGCCCCTTCGCCCCTTCAAGCTTTCAGCCCCGTGCAATGAATCCCTCTACTACTGGGGCATCTACTGCATTGGAAGGCTAAGGCATCCAAGGTGTTGGATGTGTAGTTCCTTACCATTCATTCTTCTACCAGAAATGTCTCTCCATCTTTCCTCATCAGCATGAGCACCCTGATGAAGGTGAGCAGTGTGACTGTCAGGGACAGCACACTAAGTCTGAGACAAATGTCCCTGAGTTTTGTATCTGTGAGTTTTATTTCTCTGTCTTAGTCAGGGTTTCTATTCCTACACAAAACATCATAACCAAGAAGCAAGTTGGGGAGGGAAGGTTTTATTCAGCTTATACTTCCACATCGCTGTTCATCACCAAAAGAAATCAGGACTGGAACTCACACAGGGCAGGAACCTGGAGGCAGGAGCTGATGCAGAGGCCATGGAGGGGTATTGCTTACTGGCTTGCTTCCCCTGGCTTGCTCAGCTTGCTCCCTTATAGAACCCAAGACTACCAGCCCAGAGATGGCACCACCCACAAGGGGCCCTCCCCCCTTGATCACTCATTGAGAAAATGCCTTGCAGCTGGATCTCATGAAGGCATTTCCTCAAGGGAGGCTCCTTTCTCTGTGATAACTCCAGCTTGTGTCAAGTAGACACACAAAACCAGCCAGTACATTCCCAAGAGGGGAAAAAATAGAGAAGTGGAGGAGAGGAGGAGGAGGAGGAGAAAAGACAAAATTAAGACAGGATGGGGTTTCAGGCTATCAGTTCCATGCAGGATTATAGAGAAGAGTGGTCCCTGTGCCTGCCTGGGACTCATTTTTGCCCTCCTGACTACCATACTACAGCTCTATGCACCTAGGAAGATGACAGACCTCAGCAGAAAAGATCCTATGCTTGTGGATGGCTTCAGCCATGCTTATGGACGGCTCTTCCCTGTTTATCAACTGGATCTGGAGCTGCTGAGAAAGAGTTGCAACATAGTCGGGATATCTAAAGGTATTTTCATCAGTGACAAAGATAGTTTGTCAACTCAATTTAGTAGTTTGTTACTCGGTACCAGGGTCTTAGATCACGACATAAACGATGAATGGGCCAAGCTACTGTCTTAGTCTATCCAGATCACTTTATCCTAGTGCCAGACAGTGGGTAAGTTATAAACAATAGAAATTAGAAGTCCCAGATCAAGGCATTGGTCATTTCTGAGCCTAGTGAGAAACTTCTAGTTCATAGATAGCACCTTCTCACTGTGGACACAGCAACTTTTTATGGCTTCTTCTGTAAGAGAATTAACCCTATGCCAGATGGCTTTACTTCATGATCTAATCTCTTCCTAAAGATACCAACTCCTAACCTTTCAGTTTAGGATTTGAACACTCAAAATTTTAATGAGACACAAGAATAGCATACACAATGAATTTTCAATCCCTTAACTTACTAGAGCATGGGCCATGATAAATTGCAAGCCATGTTGAATTGGAAGCCATGTTGAATTGGAAGCCACCTCTGACTGAAATTACATAGTAACAAGCCTACTACACTGAGCAATAAGCCACATGTCCCCTGCCTGGATGATGTTGCTTGCTTTGACAGATGCTTACAGACAGCTTGCTTCATTCTGGACACCACCTTGCTGTAACCCAAGTGACCTTACCCCATACCACAGAGGAGAAAACTAAGGCTTTGGAAAACAGATGTGACTGACCAAAGGATGTAGAACTTATTAGTGGAGTATATGTCTCCGTGGTAACTCATGCCTACCTTCTGCTAGACTTTATTCATTGCACAGGCATTGACACCAATAGCAATGACGCAGAGGAAACTTCATTCTATGATAAAGACTCGAATCAGCTCAGACGTCACCGTCCACCTCCACCTGACCGCATTCTCAGTATCTCTCAGACCTCAGGATTTTCATGCCTTTCAGCTATGAAGGCCCCTATTTCATCAAAACAAAATATGTGATGCAAAAGAAGTTACCCAAACTGTGACTTTTTAAACCATTATAGTTAACGCCCTGGATACCCATGTACCTAACTAAAATGACTGGGTCTAGATACACTAAATATAATATCTAAGTCTTAAATAATCACTCTCAGTGAAGCCTCCTGGTGCTTGGGATTCACCCTACTGTGCCAAGAAATGCCTAATTCA
>JADRCD010208833.1:0-15741 GCA_019843815.1 Montemys delectorum
ATTATGTCTGCTGTCAGGAAGCAGAGCAAGATGGGTGCTGGTGCTTCCCTCATGCTAAACTACTTTTACATGCACGGTGGATCTTCCTTAGAGCTCTCTGGAAGCAACTTCAGATTCTCCCAGACTCAAATGATTTCAGATCCCCTGGGAATCAAACCAGGGTCCTCTGCAAGAGCAGCCAGTACTCTAAACCACTGAGCTATCTCTCCAAGCTACCACTCTGATTACTTAAAAAAAAAAATTTTAAAAATATTTTACTGGTGAAAGATTTTAAAGTGTGTGTGTGTGTGTGTGTGTGTGTGTGTGTGTGTGTGTACCTGCCTGCATGTGGACTCATGACTCATGTGATTAGAGGACTACTTGGGGACATGTATGCTCAGTTCTAGGGACTGATCTTTAAGTTTGCCAGCAAACACCTTTACCTGCTGAGCCATCTTGCCAGCTCCTTAGAAATCTTCTGTTTGTTTTATTGTCATAGTTAATTAGCATCAAGGGTCAACTTGACACAACCTGGAGTCACCTGGGGAAAGGGAACCTTAATTGAGGAATTACCCTAGGACAGATTGGCTGTGACGATGTCTATGGGGGCATCTTCTTCACTTATAAATTGACGTAGGAAGGCCCAGCCCACTGTGGGTAGCACCAGTTTTAGACAGCTGGGCAGGGGCTGAATGAAAAAGGTAGCCAGGCAAACCAGTACCAGCGTTTCTTCATCATTCCCTAGCTTGAGTGCCTGCCCTGGCTTCCTCAATGCTGGACTTTAACGTGTAAGCTGAAATAAACCCTTCCCGAAACTTGTTTTTGGTCAGTGTTTTATTTTAGCAACAGAGAAGCAAAGTAGAACAAATACATTTTATTTACTTGTGTGTGGGGGCCAGGCTTGTGGTGTGGGATTAAACTCTGTCCTTAGGCTTGGTGACACACACTTTAACCTACTGAGCCTTCTCGCCAGCGTTCTTTCTCTTGAAATGATCATTTTGAGGACCGATTTACACATGACAAAATGCTAGCATCTTAAAGTATATCATTTGATAGGTTTTGACACTCATATTAAAAATTCAAAGGTAAAAATATCTAGAGAGTTGGGCTGATACATCCTCCATGGCGCAGGGAGCGTTGAGGCTTACCTGGAGACTTCTATAGAACAGTTTTTCTTGGAGTTTGAGAACAATGAGAAAGGAATTTTGTTCAGGTGAGATTCTTGGCTCAGTGAGGACAGATGTGACTTCAGTCTTCAAGTGGCAAACATGTTAAGACAAATAGCAGGCTCTATACCTTGTCATCAACTAGATCTGGGCTTGACCTCGGCTATTTTCAACCTGTTGACTTCATCTATTCTGAGCCTCCATTATCTCTTCTATGAAATGGGACTAAACATTTGATCAGGACACTCGGTACAATGCAGGAGTGAGTTCATAATGCCCTAGTGCCATGAGCTGCACACAGTGAGAGTAAGCACTGGCTGTGATTGTTATTTAGCACCCATTAGAGGAAGAGTCACTCTTTGAGGTTCACAGGCTTTATCATGTACAGCATTGAAAGGCTCCAGAGGAAGCCACACTCAGCTTGACTTCTGCATTTGTTTTTTAAAACTTCCCTATCCTATTATTTCTGGAAGATACTTTGAATTCCCCGTGGAAGCAAGAACCATAGTAACAGGCTTTCTTTCAGCTTCATTTTGCATCCAAGATGATCATTAATGGAGTTATTTTCATACTTTTTTTTTCCTGAAGACTGCTTGAAGCTGTAACTACACATGTCTTTTCAAAAATTCCCTGATTTATTTTTCTGTTCAGCTGAACTCTTGTGTCTTTGTTTTCTTGTGTTTTTTTGATGAATGGATGATGTTGTCTTTAGATGTTCTCAACCATCCTGGGCATATTAAAATCCACCCAATGGCTCTCATCAAGTGAAAAAAACAAAACAAAACAAAACAAAACAAAAAACCCAAGCATAGAGATCCAAGGAAACAAGATTGCGGCTGTCACTTCCTGAGACATATGCGCACCTGCTAAGGGACGCGTACTGGGGAAAACTACTGTCAGCCTCTGATTATGAAGGTTTGTCCTTAAAGGAGAAAAGGAGGATGGGATCACATTTACTTCAAAGAACTCCTTTGATTGAGTGGGGGGGGAAAGTAGCCGCTTTGCTTTGATCCTTTCACTGAGAAAAACAACATGAAAAGAAGATCGAAAACAAGGCTTAAAATGCGGGCTTTGTTGAGAGCATCATTAGGCGTGTTTATTGGCTGCTGCAAACACATCCCAGCTCAGAGCATGCAGTGAGGCTCGCTCAATGAAAGCGAGTGCAAGGTGGAAGCTTCCGTTCACTTCTGCCCAGAAGCCCAAGCGGGTCCACGCTGTCGGTAGCCTTTTCCAAGGTACAGAGCTGGACAGAGGCTGTATTTTTCAGACTTCCCTGACCCGTGGTGGTGAGTTCGGGTTTCAGATCTACGTCTGGATTTTTAAATGGCTTTGTTTACTGTCTGCTTCCTTCCTCCGTGAAGGGAAAGGCTCCCAAGAAGCTGCCAAGGAACCATCAGCTTCCTCAAAACAACATTGAGAGAGAAAGAAGTACAAGCACATCAGGCTAAAGGAATTGCGGTTTCCTTTAGAAATATAGACTCAGATGGATTTTAGGGTGGAGGGGGAAGCGTTTTGCAGAAGTGCTCTTGAAATCCAGAATGTTGGGACCAGTAAAGATACCCGAGTATGTGTAGCATTAACATCACTGCACTTCTGGGTCAGTATAGGTAGCATGGCCTTAGTCCTTCTCATATGGCTTTTTTTTTCCACATAAGGTATTTTTTTTCCTATAATGAAGAAATTCACAACACAGAGGCATTGAACAGGTAAAATGTTGAGCAGAGTGAATATCTGCTATGAGGAGGTAAATACTGTTGTGATGTCTACTCTTGAATGGTCAAGGAGAGGGTGTGGTAAAGAACCAACCAAAATGGCTGCTCCATGGTTAGGGGAAAGCGAGACAGAGACAGAGAGACAAAGAGAGACAGACAGAAAGATAGAGGATAGATAGATAGATAGATAGGTAGGTAGGTAGATCGATCTGAAAGAGTCCATATCTGAGAGAAAGGAAAGCAGACTGGACCCAGACATGGACTTGTTGGTGCTCTCTCGGGAAAGAATGGCAGGAGGAAGTGAGGAGACAGACTATCAGAGAATAACAAGAGAGAACTAGAGTAGTGGGGAGCAAGAAGGAAACCTCCTTCGTAATACAGAGAATGAAGGGGTATGTGGAGGAGGGACGCCTGTGACCTGCAACAGTCTGAGAGCTAGCTGAGTGGGGGAGGGGCCAGGTGAGTGTGAACTTAGACGTGCACCCATGTGAACAGGGACTAGAAGGGTCTGCAGGCTAGCATGGTTTTGGTATGTACCATATGTGCATGCTGATAGGAAGCCAGGTGCCTCAGAGGAAAGGGAGAGAGGGAAGAAGCTCTTGCTGGCAGGCAGAAACCCATCTCACAGGCTTCTGAGAGATGCTGGCTGTAGAGTTTTAGAACTCTTTCTACAGTCCAGCTTGAGCTGACTGAAGAGTACTATTTCTGGATACCTGCACCACCTTTTAGAATTTGGGGAACTGGAGTTTCCTTTGTACCTGAAAGTTGTCAGATGGAGTTGACTCAGGAGTCAACTAAGAGTCATGCCTCTGAGTGGATCTGTGAGGAGCTTTCCTGAAGGATTAACTATCAGGAGAGCACATCCCAAGAGTGGTTAGCATCTCCTGAATGCAGGCCACATATAAAGAGATCTAAGGGGAAGGCGGGGATGCTTTGTGCCTGCCCACTTTTCTCCTTGCTAACAAGTGCACCTTCTCTGTTGCTGTTGTTATTTGCTGCTTCCGCTGCCTGTTGTGATTATTAAAAGATACAGAGATATAAAAATATGTTCTATGGGGGTGTGGGGAGGTATCGGGGAAGGGAGTGCCTCAGCAGGTCCTTGCCAAGGCATCCCTTCCCCCACACAAACGGTATAGTATTGAATAGAGTTTATTCAGGGCATGGGGAAGAGAGTTAAGAGAGTAGTAGAGGCAGAGAAAGGCAGAGAGAAAGAGAGAGTAGAGAAGTAGAGGCCAGCCATGACCATGTGGAGAGAGGGGGGAAGGGAATAGGGAAAGAGAGGAAGCAAGGGGTCAAGAGGCAAGAGAGCAAAAGGACAAGAGATCGAGGAAGGGGCAAGCAGCCCCTTCTATAGTGGGCCAGGCCTACCTGGCTGTTGCCAGGTAACTGTGGGGTGGAGTCCAGACAGAGTACCAACACTGCAGCCAACATCAGAACTTAGCTTCTTTAGTCTGCCAACATGAACTGAAGATGTCTCTCTAGGAATCCTCTGGACCTTTGCTAGATTGGGCTTGCTGAGGCCTTGTTGGCCGAGAGCTATTGCATTCTTGTCCTTTCCAGCTCCCAAGCATCAATATCTGGGCTACGGAGCCCTTATCATGTAATCTAATGTCCCCCCTCTACCATATGTATTAATGGTAACCAGCTCCTCTAGAAAACTCTGAAACACACACAGACAAGGTTTAACAGGTAAAGCAGTTGTCCACAAAGCCTAACATTCTGAGTTCAGTGCTCAGAACCCAACTCTCAGATGTGGTCTTCTGACCTCTAGGTATGTATTAGGGCATGCATGGTCATGTCCACATCCACGTAAAAACAAATAAAAAAGAAAAATAATATCAAACTGTTCAGCACATGTACAGGTGTCTACACTCATGCACGAACACACCCACACCCTGACCTCCAAACACACATATACCACACACACACCTGTAGTCCTGAGAGGCCAAGCAGGGGGATCAGAGTTTGTCACCAACCTGCTTTACACAGTGAGACCCCATTTCAAAAAAAAAAAAAAAGTAAAATAGACAGTGTATACTTGTGCTTTCTTGCTGGGTCATTTAGGGTCTGCAGTGAGGTCAGCACCAGGCCTTTGTGGGCATTACCCCTGCTTTACTGCATCTCCTAGAACATCTTCAGGAATGAGGAGAATTAAGTGCTACAAGGAAGCATAAGCTAATGTTTTTTGTTTGTTTTTTTGTTTTTGCATTTTTTACATTAGCAGAGAAATTAATTAAATCACTTAGCAAAACCCAAGCAGACAGACAAAAGAAAAAGGAACTGAAAGCAGTCGAAATGTTTTTCATGTTATACAATAGTCTGCTTTGGTCTTTTGGCTAACGTTTTCCCTGCAGAGTGCTCCTACTCAAAGCCTTACAAAGTCTCTCACTCCTCCTCACAAGGTAAGAAAGAAAGAAGATGCTGAGCGCGCCTTCCCTCTACCCGGGGCTCTGCCAAGAAAGGTGTGTTCTGCTGTAACCAGTCCTGCCTTTCAAAACCACCATGGATGCATTTGTTTCATTCTGATTCTTTTTGGTCCTTTCTGTCTCTGGGTTCCTTTGTCAGAAGCATGAAGCACAAAGTTGTGAAGGCTGCAACCTAGCTCTTTTGCTTTGGATAACCTCAGATAGGAAAATTCATTGACAGTGTAGCCATTTAAGGAGACACTTAAATGCTTTGAATTTAGTCTGAAACACACCATTCAAGAGGAAGGATAGACCTGGGACTATGCCTTCACCATCAGCACCTGTACAACTTGTTTTATAGTATTCAATTCAGATTGTACAAGAGCAGATCTGAATAGCTCCTGTTTGTAGTTCACATATAACTGTAAAGCAAAACAACAACAAAAATTGACCAATCAAAACAAAACCACAAAAACCAAAAAAACAAATTCACAGATTAGGCTTGATCCAAACAGTGAACCCAATAAAATGAAAGTAAGCGAATGGATGTGAAAGATCCTGTGGATTTCCCGAAACTAAACCAAGACAGCTGGCTGGTCATCTCAGCTCTTTGTGAGCTCCTTAGGCACACATGCAATGTGTGCTTTGGTTCATCTTGGCTCTTTACTAAGTGGCCTTTGACAAAGCCATGCCACTTGATGCTCACATCGCTGTTAACCCAAGTGTGAACTTGGGGCTTGGCACTGCTTTATCTAAATTTGCCGTCTAGATAGTGCAGAATACGCTTGCATTAGCAGATTTTTTAATGGATGTGATGACTGCCCTCATTACAGCCCTTTCCTTGTGGCTCACAGGCACTCCAGAATTCATCTACATATCACAGCAAGTGTGGATTTAGAATTCAAGGGTTGACTGTAAGCCTATAGTGGATATTTTTTTTTAACTGTAGCACAGTGACCTTTGTATATTTTTGGATGAGTTTTAATCTTTTCCAAACTGTTCACTGAACTTTTAGTTAACCAAATAGAAAAGAGGAGATGAACATCATTTGAAGGAATCCAGGCTCTCTCTTCAGTTTTCTTCTAACAGTATAGGCAATGCCTTTGCCTAAAAGGAAGCATTTTTTTCCCCAGTAGATGGAAGGACTTCTGTGTTTATTGTGCTCATATTAGGCTTATTAGGGCTCAGGCTGATGGCGACCTGGCCTTGATATGTGCTTCTAGCATCTCTCTCACAGTTAGAGAAAGTGTAAAGGCTCTAACTCTTACAACAAATACCGGTCACACTGAGAGAGTTATCTGGAGGGATGGCTCGGCTGGTAAAGGTTAGGATCACTATCAGAAATATAAGAGTTATATGCCAACTGAGCCTTAAAGGAGCCTGAGAAAGATGAGCCTGCCCTGTGCTCACTTAAGGGAGAACCCAGACGTTTATGACCAGCCCGGTGCTCTGCTCACCTTCATTGCTCACTTGTTCTGAAGATAGGACGGACTGGGAAGGTACCACCTCTCCTGTCTCTTTTAGGATGTTTGCTTGTGTTATTGTTTTTATAAATTTATGAATCTCAGCAAGCAAATAAATCATGAAAAATAAAAATATTACTTTTCAAGGGCGAAAAGAAGTGCAAGACTAAGCAGAAAGTGAAGAAAAAAAGCAAGGATTATACTTAAATTATTGAAGATGGCACCATTGTCCTTCTTAGAGTAGCCTTCCCTGCAGTGGCTGTGGCTAACAGCAAGGCTAACTGCAGTTCAGATCCTGTGGTCTGCATTAGCGAGCAGTCAGGGCTCTGAAGGTTCTGGAGCTACATCACTGTGGAGTGGTACTTGTGGCCTTTTTTGTTGATTGTAGTTACTAAGGGGCAAACCTCCATGGGTATCGGTGTATTTTCCTGTGTTTTATTTTTAAGTGGCAACGGTATCAAGCATAATTATGCATGTAGCTTGTATTTAAATAAGGCGTGTGAGTAGAAATACCACTTAATTTGCCTCTCAGATATCAACTCTCAGTAGCAACGTTGCAATGCACCATTAGAAGAGCCTCATGCTATGATAATTAAATATTATGTTCTTTAAAGATGCTAAATGATATCTCCTGAGGGTTTTAATATTTGCGAGTGTATCTATTTTATATACTGGAACTTTAAAATGAGAAAGAGTAACTATTTTATAAATTGAGGGTTTAAAATACAAATTGGACAAATTCGTGCTCTCAAGATATTTTATTGTAATGATGTCTTCAGCTGTCTGGACACAATACAAAGACCTGAAGTGTTGCTTCTCTGCTAACAGACTGGGCTAGGTAGGCCTCTGGTTAGTTTCCTTTGGGGTCCTTATGTGTTTTGAAAAGTAAATGTTCCTCCTTTGTGATGGAAAGAATTAATTTATACAGAAAACAGTTATTGCCTTTGATGTCTAATTATAGAAGCAAAGCATATTCTCTGCTGGAAATCCAAGCAGTGGCAAAGAGCTAAAGGATTCGGACCACACCAAGCAAGGCAGAATTGACAAGTCCTGTGACACTCTTATTCCCTCAGAGAAACAATTCAAGGGACTACATTTCTCACCTGTGTTTCTTTGTGTGTGTGTGTGTGTATATGTGTGTGTGTGTGTGTGATGTGTGTTGTGTGTGTCTTGTATATGTGTGCATGTGTTGTTTGTGGTAAGTGGTATGTGTGTGGTGTATGTGTATCTATGGTGTGTGGTATGTATGCTGTGTGTGGTAGGTGGGGAATAGCCAGATCCTGTCTATAGCTCACACAGTTATCCAGCCTCCTGTCAAAACCCACAACATTGTTCAGCTTGGGATGAGGCAGCAAGAACCCGTATCACAAGATGTATCCAGGGTGATGCTCTTGGAAGCATGTATCAGCAAATGAGGATACAGACAAATTTGCTGTCTCCCATTATTAGAGGAACAGAGGTGACTCTGACTTCAGGGTTGCTTGATCTAGTGGCAGTACTATAGTGTCACCAAGGCCCAAGCTTCTTCCACTTCTCCTCTCTGCTTCACTGTAGTCCTATGGCCAGCAGCAGTAACTCAGTAAATGGACTTCCCTAGAGGGAACTAGAGGGCTTGTCTCTCATGTCAGTGAAGATGCCCATCATTTGGTTGCATTCCTTCCTCTGCTTATGAGCTGTTGTCTTATGCCATGTTTAAACCTGGGGTCTGAAACTACTGATTCTCATCTGCTGGGACTCATCGCTGGAGCTGAGGGTGATGTCATTTCTGCATCGCATGACAATGTCAAGTGGAATGTATGTGGGGATGGATGTCAGAAAGCCACCAGTAAAATGACCCTGTGTACTGCCACTGTTTCAGACTCCAGTCTCACCTTACAAGGTGTTTGCATGTTTCCCCCCCCCCCTTGATTCCAGGTCATGTTCTGAACCTCAGGATCCTTGTCCAAGCTGCCCCTCTTCACAAATGACCTTCCTTCCTGTCCTGCCTCTTACTTCTTAACACCCACTTGAGCTGTCTCCTCCACCCCTGGCGAGGGTCGGTTTTCTCCTCTCTCATGACATAGTGCTCTGTGTTTATTGGAGCATCCTTCCTGAGTGATGCTTAGTGTTCTCCCCTAGACTCCCTTAGGGCAGGACCTAACTCATAACTTCATCTCTTGGGCCTAATGCAGTGTCTGGGACATGTAAGGTGCTAATAGCTAACATGTAAATTAAAAAAAATAGTAATGCAGGCTAATTTTAAACAGAAGTTAGTTGCTAGTATATCGAGATGAAATGGAATGATCGAAACCTGTTCTAAAGTGTCTACCCTTTTTTATTTTTAAGTATTATTTTTAGTAGTAATAGCAATGATGTTTACCTATGGTACTGCCAGGGGAGCTACTCAGACTATGGAGGCCAGGGGAGCATGGGATGTGGCAGAGACTAGGTTGTGACAGTGTGGTTAAATGGCAACTCACCATGCCACAGTGGTATGATTTTATCGGATTGTTTATGGAGAAAGTTGCTCAGTGTGTCCTTTCCTATTTTTTTTCATCTAATGAATATCTCTCTCCCCCTCCTTCCCTGCCTCCTTCCCCCTCTCCCCCTCCTCCTCCCTCCCCCTCCCTCCCCCTCTCCTTCCCTTTCTTCCTCTCTCCCTCCCTCCCTCCCCCCTCCCCCTTTCCTTTCCTCACCCCTCAAAGAGATAAATATGGATGCAGAATAGGGTAAAAAAATCTAGTCAAAGTGTGGATTTTCTTGGGTTATATTTTTGTTTTATTTTAAAAAGAATACATACTTTTATAAAAAGGGAAAATCATGAGTTTATAAATTTTAGACCTCCAGTGTGCTGAAGGTTTATTAAAGAGCATTGTTTACTGTGAAAAGTGTTATGCATTAAAATATTAACAACTCAGTTATCTTCAGTACTATTAAATCTCAAGCTTCTACCAATAAAGATGCTAATAGAGCAGCTGTGGGGGACAGCTCAGCTGGGAAACTACTTGCAGAACCTGAGTTTCAACCCCTAGAATCTCTGTTAGAAAAGTTAGCTGTGGTAGTGTGTATTTGTAACCTGTGCTGTGGAAGCAGAGACGGGCAGATCCTTGGGGTCTCACTGGCCAGACAGTCTCGTTACCCCAACCAGTGAGAAACCCTGCCTCAAAAAGGAAAATAAAGATGGATAATGTCTGACGTTGTATTCTGGCCACTGCACGGAAGCACATGCATGTGCTGTAAAAACTACCATGTGCATGTGTGCTTGCACAAGCAGGAACATACACACATACAAACACATAAACACTAGTCTCAGGCAGACATGGTAGTGCATACCTGTAACTGTAACACTCCAGAGATTGAGGCAGAAGAATCCTGTGCTAGGGGAGGCCAGACTAATGCTCTATGGTCCAGGACAGCTTAGGCTACATATTACGACCCTGTCTTAAAAATAAGCAAGCAACCAAATAAACGACAAAAAGTGAGCACACATTGTCAGGATTCGTACAGTGATCATGTCAGGGAGGAAGGCCACCTGAACTGAGACGTTTGCTCCTGACTCTAAGGCATCTCTATGTCTTGTTGACTGGGCATATCAAACCCACCTCCCACTGTCCAGATGTCCTTTTTCTCCCAGATCTTTCTCTCAAGAGAAACGATGGACAGTTTTCCCTCATAAACCTCAGTATCACAGATTCCCAGCACTGTGATGACTGGAGCCTCTACTTTTAGTGTCTGGTTTCCGAGGGCTTCTACACTTGATCTTAGCCAAAAGGCCGAGAAGCGATTCCGAGGGCTTCTATGAGCTCAGTATTCTGTATGTGTGTTGGCTTACAGCAATTCCAAAATTAAAAAAGGCAAGGCAGGGCAGACGGGGCATCCGGCTCAGGGTGTGGCGTGGGTTCTACCTCCTCAAGAGAAAAAGAGCTCTGCAGATGTGCCTGGGGGGGAGGCATTGTGGTTGCTCAGCTGTGCAGATCTCCCTCAAGACGGCTGCTGTGGCAGAGGCAGGAGGTCATTTCTTGCTCAGAGAACCCGGAGGGGAACCTAGGTGAAGTCCGTGTCAGGATTTCACCTTTAACTATCGAACACGATGTGTGATCAATCAAAAAGCCCCAAGGGAGGAAGTATAAATAAAACATGTCTCTTGCAAAGAGGGCAAAGCTGCAATTTGCCAAGTGCAGTGTAATTGCTTCTGGTTAATTATCTCAGTGGTGAGATGGGAGCAGCGACAACACATATTCACATCCACATTGTGGCTAAAAATAATGCCACTTCTTGGATGCTCCTTCTGTTGTTCTTGAGGCATGGACAATGCCCGTCTGGTTCTCCGGGACGCTAGAGATGGAGGGTAACTTCAGATAGCTCCATGCCAAAGCTGTCAGTTTTTATCGTTACTATAATTACTTGCAATTATAGTAATATAATTATTAATAATAATTACAATAATATTACTGAATGCAGTCATTAGACTAAGTACTACCCATTAGCTCAATGGCTGCTCACAACAATCCTGACAGAGTATCTTCTTTTCCTAATTTTCAGATCAGGAAACCAAAGCCTAAAGTGATTTTGTCAAGGTCACAGAGCTGATAGTGAACTGCAGTCATTTGGCTGGGATCCTGAGAATTTTCTCTTAGTTACCATAGCAGACACAGCCAATGCCTGACTTGGATCTCCTGGACCCCATTTTAACATTCAGCATACCCAGACTCCGTCTTCCACAACTAATGACCGTATTGCCATAAATTGTCTAGATCTTTTGAGAGATCTTGCCCTTTAGAGGTGCAGGCAGTTTTACCAGGAGATACCTAAAGGTGACTGGCAACTATGCAGAGCATTTAACTGCCACATGGTGAGAAACTTCAAGAATCCCCTCCCTATATAAGATAGCTTCTGCTCTGTGACCACAAATGTATTAGAACCCCTGCAGAATCAGGCTGGGCTAGATCTTCTTTAAACTACATCCTTCATTTCTTCTCCCCTAGCCAATGTCCCTCCTTTTGACAGAGAGTTGACCTGAGATCGGTCCAACAACAAGGAGCCTGGCACAAACCCCCTCTCATACTCTAGTTCTAAGGAGCGAAGGATGGCCTCTGTTGAGCTGGTGCCTGAAGTCTTTCCTGTTCTGCTGAAGGAGACCTTACTGCTGAGAAAACATTACCTGCTTGGTCTGTCTGACCTTGTTCATGTTGGTACCTTATATTTCTTCTCTACAGGATAAGAGGGCTAGATGAGAGGGTCCTTGAAGTCTCTTCTAGCCTTGCAAGTTTCTGAAATTGCCACTTTCTAAAATCTACTTGCTTGGGGTTACAGCTGTGTCACAAAAATGTATCCAGTGTGGCTTCAGTTTACTACTGTAAGAAGACTCTCAGAGAGCAAGAACAAGACAGTCCCTTCCTACCTGCTCCTCATTTCTTCCAAAGAGCATTCCTAAAATGTGTACTTCGCTAGGGACCCCACATGTGACCTCATGAACTAGCGGGTTCCATTTAATTCAAGGCGATGGTATTCTTGAGGTTAGGCAATAAGGGCAGCCGACTCCTGGAAAGTTACAGTGTGAGGTGGAGGCGAGGGTTGGGCCTTCCATCTCTAGAGTGGGTGCACGGTACATCGACATATTCAGATTCATAAAGAGCAGGGTCGTTGTGACCTTGGCAATTCACTCTTACTAGAGTGAATTACATAGATGATAATCAGAGGTAGGGAAGTGGAAATTGTTCCCATAAATAAAAGAAGGGTCATTCTATCTATTATAACACATGGAGAGTGGTACATAAGCTTCAGCTTCATGTTCTAGGAATGGAGATGACAGGGCCCTGCTGTCCTCAATACAATCAAAAGCTGATGTGGAGAAAAGATGGAGAGAAGCAAGATGTTTTGAAAGGAAAGCAGAAATTTTGAAAACAGGCTGAAGGCATGGGATATGAGTTCAGTGGGGATGTGGTAGTCAAGACAGAGTTTATGAGACTCCTGATGACAAAATGCCTTTCCTATGACCAATCTCAACCATCCAAGTGTAGAACTGCGGGGAGCCGGGCTTAAACTGGATTTGGATTTTTGCTAAAGTGATTTGCTAAACATGGTAGAGAAGTAAAAAGCTAGGGGCTGCTGCTGCTGCTGCTGCTGGTGATGATGGTGATGGTGGTGATGGTAATGATGGTGATGGTAGTGGTGGTGGTAGTGATGTTGTTGGTGATGGTGGTGATAGTGGTAGTGATGGTGATGATGATGGTGATGGTGATGATGGTGGTACAAGGCCATGTTGTATAAGCAGAGAAGGTAGATGGAAAGGACTTGATGGATACTAGAATAGCAATAAGACCAACATGCAGGAGCTTCTGGTAGACTAGAAGAATGTGAGTGTCCTTGTGCACTCAGGGGATAATGTTTAGAACATAGGACAGGCAGGACAGGGTGTTAAAGGGTGCCAGTACTGGGAGCGGCAAGATCTAGAGTGTGTTGGGGTGGTGGCTGAAATGGAGTGGAGGGATACTTCATCAGGAGGAAAGCCATCAACCTTGACTTCGTACTAGGACACTGGGTGGCCACCTGTAGGTCTCCACGCATGATCAGAAGGGCAGTGGAGAGGCACATAGTGAACAATCTCTAGAATCTCACAAAAGTAATAGCAGTAAAAAAAGAGTCTAATAAAGGAAAGGGAGGATGCTGTGGCCTCACAGAGGCTGGGATGATGGAGACAGGAAGAGGGAGACATGGGCCACTCATGGTAGGAGGCATAAAGGGGATGTGATGGTTAGTCATTTCTTCTGTCAATGTGACTAAGAGATTGTAGCATGCCTCTAGAGATACCAGTAAAGGCATTTCAAGAGTGGCTTAATAGAGGTGAGGATGGATCCCGAGTGTGGATGGTAGGAGCAACTATTTCACCTGTAGGAACAGCCTTTGCCTTGGCTCTGTGCACATCAGGAAAGTGTAAGCCTATACGACAGCCACGGTAGCAGGCAGTGGAGCTGTATGGTTGTTAATGGCCCTGGAAGTCTGGACAGAATAAAAGGGCAGGGGAGGAAAAAGCCAGAAAATCACTGACAGGACATTCCCCTCTCCATTTCTGCTCTTTTGATCATGCACAGTGACCTACAAAGGCCACCTAGTGTCCTACTAAGACATCAAGGGTGATGACTTTACTCCTGTTGAAGTTTCCTTCCACACTATGTTAGCTTCACCCCAACACACCCTCGATCTCATCTCTTGCAGCATTGGCACCCCCCCCCACACACACACACACACTCCTACTCTGCCTGCCCTCTCCCTCTTCTCTGCTTTGTGGCCGCAATGGTGATAACTGTGTTGTTCCACAAAGCCTTCCCTGCTGGGATGGATGGATGGATCCCTCTGACAATGTGAGGCCAGATATTTTCTCCCTTAAGTTGGCCTTGCCATGCAATCTGATGCAGCCAAAACAACTAAAAAAATAACGAGTACAGAAACGTACTCCACCTTTGGTCATAACGGTGTCCCCCACCCGAGAGACATGCCAGGAGAGCATATTGAAAGTGACCGAACACCAGGCAGATAGTGCTTGAAGGTGGATCCCTGTGCCCTAGAGTAGTCTGCACTGCCACCCGACAAGGAATGATCCTACAAAGAGTCTACTATGCCACAGTGTACTTAACAAGCTGACATAGAGATGGGCCTGTGGTGCTTAGCACACCTTCTGCCCACATCCAGCATGTCTTCTGCTCCACAGAGGCTGGGATTTCCTAGACTATCCGGTGTTTCAGCTTCCATGTGAGCTCCTGTACCAACTGGCCTTGGGCTCGGGTGGAACTCAGGAGGTAGGGATGAGGTGGAAAGCGAGCTTCTGCATCTCTGCTGCCAGTGCTGATCACAGAGCTATGTTTGAGGAGGAGGGCTGGTATGAGCTATACATCCATGTATCTACAGAGCATTCCCTCTGGAGCTGTACACTGTAGCAGGTCTGGAGGCCTTCCTGTGTCCATGGCTATCCCATGGTGGTGGGTGTTGCATGGGTAGGGGATCAACATTTTCATAGAAGTTTCTAGTTCAAGCAGGGCTTTCATGTTATAGAAGAGACAGCAGGCTTTTGCATGGTCCAGTTTGATGTTCTAGAAAACTGAAGCTGCGATTAGGGTTTTTTTGTTTGTTTGTTTGTTTTTTTGTTTGTTTTGCCACTAAGGATTCTATAAGCCATCCATTATGGCTGGAATGAACCTTTCGGCACAAACTTGATCCTGCTTATTGTGTATGAGACAGAACGGCAATGGGCAGTTTGTGGCAGAGAAATAAACTGTAAACTTAAGATACCGTCCTCAGTATAAACCCAGCTTAGTGAGAATAAGAATGTGCCAGGGCACTTTTCCTCGGCGTTCACTGTGTGACTGCCATTGTCTCCAGAGCTCACGTAACCTTGCAGAGCTGCCATGGCTGTCCTTATTGTACAGAGGAAGAAATCACAGCACAGAGGGACTCTTTTCTTTTAAGGTCAAGGCCACACAGCTGGAAAGCAGCAACCTGATTTTGAATCAGATCTGTCAAGTTGCTAGTACATGATGCCACCTCATGGGTTAGGGCAGCTCTTTGTAGGTCACAAGGACCTGACAATGTTCATAAGCTTAGGGAAAAAAATGTGTGCGCATTGTGTGTGTGTGTGTGTGTGTGTGTGTGTGTGTGTATGTGGTGGGGGTGTGGGTGTGTATGTGTGCGCGCGCATGTGCACGTGTTGAGAAATATCTCCAGGGGCATCCCCCTTCTTTAAAACTTGAGTAGAATTGGAGTAGCTTTCTTATACAAAAGGTCAGACATGCTTCATACAGAACCATAAAGATCCTCAAGTGGGGAAGATCTGAAGAGACAAGAAGGGTTGCTGGGGTCCTGAGCTCCCAAGGATCAGCCTCCAAAGAGAGGAATCTCTTCAGCAAAAGCAAGAAGACCTGGTCTCTGCTGCCAGGGTCCTGAGCATGGGCACATGCAGAGGAGTCCTGATGGCTACAGGGACCAAGATTTAAGTCCAGCATGGAGAAGAAAGAACAAGGACTCCTAGGCTCAGCAAAGATGG